>JAOXYH010681295.1:0-13218 GCA_028566455.1 Botula fusca | reverse complement strand
CACAACCCAGAGGTGATAGGCTACAGTGATTGTACGGTAAACAACGACCTTAACCACTCGGCCACCCAGGCCCCTATTTTGGGTTTATAAGCTCTTCAACTGCTGAATTGATTTTGATCTGCATATTTTTTAGTAAGAGCGTCACCAATGAGTCTTGTAAAGATGAAAAGCGCGTCTGTCGTAAAAAAATCTTGCCTTGAACTTTGATGTAATTTTGTCTTTATCCCGAAAAGTGTGATCGAAAAATTGTTTCTTATACGGAAATATATTTAACCGGTTATAGTGCGAATATCGTATTCTTGAATTTTAGAAATGATCCAAGTAATGTCTCGATTAAGTCACTCTCTACCCAAACTTTGTCTTTGAAACAAAAGTAAATACTGTCAATCCCAAGATATTCAGTATCGACAATAGAACAACGAAGCAACAGGTTCAAGCAGTAATCCAAAACTCGTTAATCCAGAGACAAGTCAAAAATGCGGAAATAAACAACGAGAAACCATGACAAAACAAAAAAGAAATGAAAATCAAAAAGCTATAACAAACAAACAAAATAGAAACAGACGATACGAGAACCAAAGCGCTAGCAATGTCACTTTCCATCAATACCCGAGAGTGACATCAGGCGCTCCGGAAGAGTAAGCATGTCTTGCTCCGTTAACAGCACCAGTCACATTGCAAGTTGGAATGTCTGGCGAAGTGTCAAGTCGGCCAGATTTCAAATCCGGTATGACAAGAAATAAAACAGAAGGTATTATGCCAAATTTTTGAAAATCATATCGATTTACCAAATCATGATGGCGACCATAGAATTTCTGGAGTGACAATAATAACACAGGCTGAACATAACCCCGACCAGGGAGTTTTGTGACAGCTGTCTGGCTCTGGCTGGAAAGTCACTGTACAAATCACAGGCACGACAGTACCGAATCAGCTGTGAGCTATAGACACCATACGTCAGGGACGTAAGCATATTACTACTTGAAAGGGAAAGTTCACAATTGGAAAGTTAAAATAATCACATTTGTCATAAAGTTTAGATATCAATCGTCCATTGTTGTCTATGTACAAGTACAAGTCTAGGTATGAAGCAGAAGTCAGCGTGTCAGTGGTTTCTTCAATTTAAGTTCACTTGGGTAGATTTGATGTAGGTAAGCATTAAAGTTGGGATTGTTGAGAGAAAGTACATCGGCTGAAATTAAAGGACTGGGCTAGTTTCTTCTTTTTTCTCTGTAGTAGCACTTGTACAAACTTCGCTTCGTATGAATAAAAGAATATATCGGCTGAAATGGAATACAGTTCATCCCAATTGCAATCCAAGACTGTCTGTTGAAAAACGTGTCTTCCAAACTCAACAAATATATTGTCGATTAGAAATTCCAGGATGCTACCAACATCAGTCTTAAAAGTACTTTTTGGTAGAATAAGTGTGGTTCTTGACGAAGTATGCGTTTTCTTTACCTAGCACCAAATAGCCATACCGTTATGTACCTATTTAGTCCAGAAACATTGGTGGGTGAGATCACGGATAACAGACAAGTTTATCATGTGAAAGAGAAGTGTATAGAGAAGAGAAATAAAAATATTTGATATTGTTACAATGTGTAAGGCTGCAAAAGGACAGATATATCTGCAAGTCTTTAGAACTTTTTTAATCCACATCTGATTCACTCCACTAGATTAGTAGGCCCTATCACAGTAACTCTTGAGACCGTTCTTGACTGCTGTGAGTAAAGAAATTAGTAGATTCGAAAGTGGCTTTGTGGTGCACTTGGTATACCAAGCGATAAACCTTTATTTTAGGGTCTCTTATAAAGTTTAGGAATCTAATAAATGGAAGGGAGGTTTTTGTTGTCATCGGACACAGTCATACGAAAGGAAGACACCAAAATGTGATTATTGATTATTGATGATGTCTTCCCTTGGTATGGTAGTTAATGCATAAGTGGGGTTGCCGACTGAATTGTCATTGCCCATCTCCTTAATCAGACAGTCAATATAGTGTATTTTGCAGACAAAAACAATGTTGTTAGGGTCCATGTCAGCTGGAACAATAACATAATTGTCATTAAGGTAGTTCAACGTCTTAACAACGAGGGCATTATCAAAATTACTGTTTGTTTTGGAACTCATACATATTTGTAGATGTACCGAGGCGCCAGTATTAATAACTTCATCCACCCTATCCAGACCAAAAGTGTTCCAACTTTTCTTTCTCTATTGTCGCTACTTATCAGGAGAAATTACAGTTGACTCGATTATCATAAATTAATATTCCAGACTAAAATATATTTGTTGTAAAGGAAGCTTTTTGTCACAAGAAACCTACAAAATTCTTGGAACTGTTCTAAATCAATGTCACGTTGATTTTACTTGCTTCTCGCGATATGCCGGAGTTTCTTTATAAGTCTTTAAGAACAAACTTCAGATAAACCTAAAACAGAACTGTAAGAAAGTTGGATACAAGACGAAGTCTTAGATTTCTGAATATTGATAATAGTGTAATAATATAAAATTACGTAAAAGCACATCAAATGTACAAGAAAAATATTCAGTGCATTTAAAGATCAATTTTTGAAAGGGTTGATGAGCACCATGGTTATTATTCTAGATTTTCCCAAAAAATTAAAGGTGTGGAATCTTCTTGTGTTTTTATTTAAAAAAATGTCAAAAAAGGTTATGGAGTGGTATCAGAAATAAAGCAAACTTCACAGGTACAGATATTCAACGAAAACATCCAGAACTAGCGACATGGTCTTCAGTCGTGGAAAGCCACACCATATATTTTTTGGACTTAGAAGGCTATCAATAGTATGGATATAGCTAAATCAATATAATTATGACAAGTAATAAGCACCAAAATTGATTTTTTCGCTGCAGCTTCGGGCGATATAGGGAAATAGTATAAATGGATTAATTCTTTTGTTCTAAGCAGTTACTTTCAGACAACACGGTATACAGACACAAATAAGGACCATTACCTTGAACTTAGAAAAAAACATTTTCCATAGTTGACCGCAAGATATTCTAGTCGCCTTGGATTCAAATTTACGGTGTGTCGTATCAATAATAGAGAGGTAGCTATGCTAGCCACAATATTACTTTGATAAGTTTAAGGACAACTTCACATATGATACGACTGTCATTACATCGACGGCGTACTTATGTCCAGCCTTCCATATGCCGTACGATAAGCTAAGTTTGCTTAGTTCCATGAAAAGTTTACAAGAGTTCAAAATAAATAAACTTTTGATACTAATGATTTCCATATCTGTCACTTCCTCCCTGGTTCAGTGATTGGACTTTCCTCTGTGAGATCAACTTTAATGGGATTGACTTTTTATATTTGTCATTCCAGGATTATGGGCCGTCATTTGTTGATCAGAGTTTGTCAACTTTTTTATTTTCTGTCATTCATGTATCTATCTCACAAATACGACATGATATCTTCTATTAAATTTCTCCTCATACCGAATTTGAAACTTCACCGGACTCGACACTTTACCGGATATGCTCACTTGCTATGTGACGGCTGTCGTTAACGGATCAGGACATGCTTACCCTTCTGGAGCACCTGATGTCACTCCCGGGTTATAAAGGGCGTTAACATTGCTATTGCTTTGGTTCTCGTATCGTCTGTTTCTGTCTGGTTTGTTTGCGACGTGTTTTTGATTTTCAGATCTTTTTTGTTTTGTCCTGGTTTGTTGTTTGTTTCCGCGCTTTGTCTTGTCTCTGGATTCACGAGTTTCAGATTACTGTTTGAACCTGTTGCTTCGGTATTCTGTTGCCGGTATTTCAAATTTTCTTTGACAAATGCCTGAAAATTTTTGTACCGTGTCATGTTGATTAGCGTATGGTCCTCCTAGAATTTGAACGTTTTCGTTTCTTTATCATCAGACTTAATTGCTCCAGTTGAAATTCACACATCCACGTTGCCTTTCCTAGAAGTATGTGAACTTTTTACGTCGTGTTAAAATAAGATACTTTTAACTGTACTAATTTTATTGTTGTCATTTTTTAAATTAATGTAATTCATTCATTATAAATGGAAAATTTCACTGACGTCAAATATTGACGTATTAATGTTCTTTTCTGTTTCAGAAATCTAAATAATAACAAATTATCGACGTTGACGAATGGCATCTTTGATGAGCTAACCAGTTTATTGGCTTTGTAAGTAACACCTCACTAATTTTACTCATTTTAATTTAGTGAAAAAAAGTGTGATACATTTCATACCGATTTTGATACATCGGATGTGCACATTTCGTAAATAATTACTCGTCAGCGATGCTAGGACCAAACGTTTGGAAGATCAAAACATTCCAAAATGCCGAAAAGCATCTACGGACAGATCTTTGCACGAGGGAAATAACTCTGTAGTTTTTTTTTTAGATTTTGAGGAATTTAACCTACTGATTTAGGCAGCAACGCAGTTCTGCTTTAAGTATTAACTTATTTGTCAATTATATCAGTTTATATAAGTAAATCATATTTGTTTCAGAATGTTAAATGATAACCAGTTAACAACTTTGGAGAAAGGAATATTTGATAAGTTAACCAATCTAGAGATTCTGTAAGTTACGCATAACCTATTGATTCATTCACATAACATATTGATTCATTCTTAAGGAAGTCCGCTCCTGAAATTAAAAAAATAATGTTCTTCTAAATTATACATTTGTTAAATGTTAATGTGAAATTCTTTCAAATTATAAACTAAAAAGTATATGTTCGTGTACTTGCTTTGGGAATATTGTCAGCTGAAAAGTTTTAATTTTTGGCAGGAAAATTTTCTCTTTGCATTGTTCTTAAAAAATACATAGGGAAAATAATATTAAAAGATGTTCAGGTAAGGAATTATCTTCTTGAAATATTTTCCCAGGTGAACATTTTAAAGAATTCCTTTGAAAAAATAAAAAGAAATATAGGTGTTACTGTGCAAAAAAACTCAATGTATTTCCCATGAACACACCGGAGTTTAAAAATTTTTGTCAAAAGTCAGAAACGCCAGTAGCGAACATCATTAATTCAGTAGATTTTTCTCAGTCACGAGAATGAGATTATATCGCCATGCCAATTTATCAGAGTAAATGACTGTCCTTCTAGAAAATATATTAAAAAATACTCGTCAGCGATGCTATGAACCAAAACTTAGGAAGACCACAACTGTAATCGAGAATTTGTAAAAGCAAACATACGCCTCAATGACCGAAACAGGAAGCCAAAACCATCTACGGACAGAGCTTTGCGCGAGGGAAATAACTTAGCAGTTTAACAAAATTTTGGTGAATTCAACACGGTAAATTTGAAACATCATTTTGAGCTAGTACCGAAGTACTAACAACTGATCTGTGATACCCTCGGGGACGTACAGTCCACCAGCAGTGGCTTCGACTTAGTGGTAGTAAAACAAAGTTTGATACATTTCATACCGATCTTGATGCATCTGATTCGCACATTTCGTAAATTAATTACTCGTCAGCGATGCTAGGTACCAAAACACTGGAATACCACAACTGATGTCACAAATTTGTAAAAGCGAACTTATGCCAAAATGACCGAAACAGGAAGCGAAAATCATCTACGGACAGGGATTTGCAATAGAGAGATAACTCCGGAGTTTTATTCAATTTTGGGGAATTTAACACGGTAAATTTAAAGTATCATTTCTGGCTAGTACCGAAGTACTAGCAACTGAGCTGTTGATATCCTCGGGGACCAGCAATGGCATCGACTCAGTGGTAGTAAAACACAGTGTGATACATTTCATACCGCTTTTGATGCATCGGATGTGCACTTTTCGTAAATTAATTTCTCGTCAGCGATGATAGGGACCAAAACTTTGAAAGACCAAATGTTAGAAAAAATTTATAAAAGGGAACACATGCTGAAATAAATGAAACAGGAAGCCAACATCATCTGCGGATAGAGCTTTACACGGGGGAGATAACTTCGTTATTTTTTAAATTGTTAAATGATATTTTTTATTGTAGAGACTTGCATGGAAACCTGTTATTAGCGTTGGAGAAAGGAATATTTGATGATTTAGCCAATCTGAGAGGCTTGTGAGTTAAACCTTACCTATTTTATTAAACTTTAAATATTAAGTAGTATTAGTGACTAGTTAAGAAAATTTGTCGAGAAGGAATCATTGATAAATAAAACAGTTTACAGCTTTGTAAGTTATCATCATTCAATATTGATTCACCAGTTGTCTGTAAGTACCAAACAAGAAACTTATATCGTCATATTTACAATTGTTAGAAAAATACTCAGGAAGCACATTCTTGATAAGTTTCCAAATTAAAAAAAAAGTCTTAAAGACTGTTCCTTTAGACGAGATCATAATCTTTCGGATATTGTTGTTCATCAGAAAATAGATTCCTAAAAAGTTGGAAGCAGAAATTTAAGCAGTGATGAAAGAACTGTGTTGCTTGTATGAACTATTTCCCATTCGTGATATTTTTGCGCTTTTTATCGTTCAAAAACAGGTCAATAATGGAAACAGCTGATACGAATAAGAGAAGTATGATTTACTGGCATCGTCACTAAGAGGCAGTATAATAAAAATTACTCCCGCAGGAAATCGTTTCGGCATTAGAGAAACAAATATATAATATCAAATTATATCATTTGTTTCAGGCTGCTAAATGATAACCAGTTAACAACTTTGGAGAAAGGAATATTTGATAAGTTAACCAATCTAGTGCATCTGTAAGTTACGCATAACCTATTGATTCATTAGTATTTTTTCGCAGCAACGAGCACGCGTAATATCGCCATGACATTTTATTATTGTAAATCACCGTCGTTCTAGAAAAAGATATATGTGTTTATTAAATGATTTTGTGTTGTAGACTCTTGTCTGAAAACCAGCTATCAGCATTGGAGAGAGGCCTCTTTGATAGGTTGAACAGTTTGTTATCTTTGTAAGTTACACCTTACCCATTTGATTAAGCCTTAAATAAGTAGTACTCGTGGCTAATCAAAAGAAGTAATTGCCATTAGAGAAGGAATCATTGATAAATGTACAGTTCAAAGCTTTGTAAGATATCGCTTATATAGTTAGTTTAATATCTAATCACCAGTTGTCAAAAAGTAAAATAAGTGTCATTAGGATGTTGGCAAATTACCCAGGGAACACATTCCTATTAGGTTTTCAAAATTTAAAAAAGTAACGCTAAACGACTCTGCCCTTTTAGACGAGATCAGAATATTTCGACAATAGTTTTTCATCAGAAAACTTAAAAAGCAAGGAAAACAGATCCTAATAAAATTAAATAAAAGAAATCAAAGAAATAATGAGGAAGGAACTGCGCGCTACTTGTATTAACTCTTTGCTATTTGTGATAATTTTGTGCTTTTCTCGTTCAAAAATGGATCAGGATATTTTATCCAACTTAATTTCTGATACATAAAAACATTGGTATTTGACAACTGTTGCCATGAAAACCTCAGAATGAAAGCTATGAGTAAAAGTTTCTTAATCTAAATTTCATTCTAATTTTTTTGCATTCATCATGAAATGGTATTAAACAAGAAGTGTACAACCACATTACATTCAAATTTGAACCATATTATTGATAATTACATCATTATGAGAAACATATCCTCAACATATGTGAACTATGTATAAGAACTATGAACACAAGCATTACTCTCACGGAAAATAAAGGGATTAATCAAAATTTTCCCTAGGAACTATTTCTACTATAGAGAAACGGTAAAAGAATACCCTTTAATTAAGTCGCCCAAACGTAGTTTGGGAGACTTATTGTTTTTCTACGGGTTGTGAAATTATTCTTCTTAGTCAAATTTTGTCCGGAACTTTTCTCTGAAACTACGACAGATAGAAACGTCATGTTTGGTATGATGCTGAATCACCATGGCGAGTTGTACGGCATCGACTGTTTCTTCCAACAAGAGGTCCAAATATGGAAAAATTTTCTTTTAAGGCCTAGAGACTTCAGGTTTGGTATATTAGTAGAACACTACCACTAGATGTGTATTCATCATTTGTTGTTTAAACAAGAGGCCCACATAGTACGATTTGAGGGGTCCCTTTTCGTCAAATTTTGTTCGGCACTTTTCTCTGAAACTATAAAAGATTGAAAGGTCATGCTTGGTATTATACTGTATCACCATGGCGAGTGGTGCATTCAACTTTTTTTATTCCAACAAGAAGCCCACATGGCACAATATCAGAATTTCCAAATATTGAAAATTTTTATTTCAAGGCCTAGAGACTTCATGTTTGGTATGTTTGTAGAGCACAACCTTTAGATATGTATTCATCACTTGTTGCTTATACAAGAGGCCCACATGGTACAAAATGAGGGGCTCCAAAAGGGTGAAATTTGTTTTTTTTTAAACATTGGAAGGTCATGTGTGGTATATGTTATACCACTACACTTGATGTCTGTTTATCATTTGTTGCTCCAACAAGAGGCCCACTCGGGTTAATTTGAGGAGCCCAATAAGGGGTAAATTTAATATTTTCTTGGAAATAATGGATTAAAATTCATATTTATTATGCTGACTCATCAACATGTCTCAAATTATGCAATTAGTAATTTATAGCCCAAATAATAGCTGGTCTGATAAATTATAAGGGGTTATAGGGTCAAGCAAGGGGGTTTGAGCGACTTTTGTATCAGTATCCTGATACAGATTACTTGTTGTATTTGATATATTATTATAGTATTTGATGGTAGAAACAAAACTCCAAAGTAATTAAAAGTTTTTTTACCACAAAAAAATAATAAATAAAATACATAAAATAAAATAGAAAATAAAATAAAATAAAAAATATCTCACTTTCCCCTTTAAGGATAGGTTTTATATATTTTGAAGCCTACATCTTCTTTTCTGACGTGAACAGTCCACAGTGCTAATAATTTTCTTGGTGGAAACATGTTTATAAAGATTGCTTGCGATCAAGTCATGCATTATAAAAATTGGACGATACCAAACTGTCATTCAAGCTGGATAATCATAAAGCAACAGACAAGGCCGTGAATGGACAAAACAACGAACACGACAATCAACAATCAAGCAACACAACACAGAAACTATAAACAGGAAATGAGTAACACGTGTCCAAACAAAAACTTTGACACAGGAAACAGTTCGTTGGTCATCTTGGAAATAGACATTCCATAACGATTAAACAGTTTGTGGCTCCGACCGTAAATCATACAAAGTGAAGACTTCAGACTTTCCGAAAGAAACCCTTGATTGGGAAGCTTACTAGTCAGCAGTGACCCTCTATCTTATAAATCTGGATATAAATCACACGCTCGAGAGTATCATATTAACTTAGAAATATATATTTCATACGCAGGTGGTTCTTGAATATTGCTATAAAGAAAGGGCTACCAATGAAATAACTGAAAAAGATTCAACAGAAAAAAATAATGGCAGCCAGCAAGAATGTCTGGTATCACACTTATTTAAAGTAAATAATTGGATATTGTTTATAAAATAAAGAAACGTTTGCAAATTATTTCTGAATCCCCGCGGACAGTAACTTCAGTGAAGTTGGTCAGACAAACACTAATATTTGATATGCACATTTAGGCACTTTTGCGTGAATTCATAGTATGCTGTAGGACACTTGATGCTCATAAACTGGAAAAAGTACCGATCCATGCTGAAATTCTCAGTCTTAACGGATTGTAATGCCAGTGAAAAAAGATCCGACCTCCACGAAAATTCAATATGCACTACTTGGCTGCTTTCAGTGTGCTCATATGTAAAATATATATCATGTCTTCCAGAATTTTGGCTACGAGCGTGTCTGATCGAGGTTAATCCAGAAAAGCGATTCATGTTACATGTAGTTTATCTGAAATTTTATATAGATGTGGGCTGCTGTTTTCTGACACATATCCTATATTCTGTCTATTATATACTAGGCATGATGACATACAACTATATAAAGTTTCGTTTTAATCCACAGTAAACACATAAATATTTGTTTTTTTTACAAACTACATATGGCACATAGGCATGTTCACAAACTACATATGGTTAATAGGCATGTTCACAAACTACATATGGTAAATAGGCATGTTCACAAACTACATATGGTAAATAGGCATGTTCATAAACTACATATGGTGAATAGGCATGTTCGCAAACTACATATGGTAAATAGGCAGATTCACAAACTACATACAGTACATATGCAATTAAAAAAAATAGCAACTCTAGAGAAAGTCACCTAAATGGCACAAGAATTAAATCTGCAAACGGTATGGTTGTAAGAAATATTAGTTTTGATCCAATTCACACTAAACTGTGGAATATTTAATGTTCACAGTCTTTTGTAACAGATTTGAAATCTGTTTATCTTGTCTCTTTGTTTTTGTTCCTCCAATACCTTGCTGGAATTCCCTCACTTAAGGTGTACAAACTGTTTTAGTTCATTTTTTTTCTTTGTTTACTTTTTTTTAATTACAATTTGTGATTTCAAAAGCTTCTTGCGTCTATGCTATTTTTATCTTGTTTCTGACTTGCCTGTGAATGCGCAGCGAGGCATTTGCCACATGTACACTCACTGGAGGGGGCAAGAAATCAAGGTAAAATTAATCTTCCCCCGCAATCAAATTGATTATTTTGATCTGAGTGATATCCGTTAATTTTTGCCTTTGATGTAATGCTGTTATATTTTTTTGGTTTCTGACCTTTCATTGCGTTCGCAGAGAGGCACTTGCCACATGTGCACTCAGTGTGGGGGAGGGGGAAGGGGAAGGGAGGAAATCAAGCGATTTTTTATCTATTTTTTGCATACCTTGTGCCTAATTAAATTGATTTTGTGTTATCTTAGTGATGTGATATTAGTGACATGCTTTTAATCGTGGCTTTTATATTATGCGTAATGTCAAAAATAGCCGCAGACCATAATTGTTATTTTTAACCAAAGAGGCCAACTTTTTGTTCTTTGTTGTGCAATTAAGAAGTCAGAGGTCAACTTCTAAATAAGTTTTTCATATCCAGGTGTTATATGAATCATATTCACTCGCTAAATAAGTTTCAATCATATGCAAATTACAAGTAATGCTTAGTAAATAATGTCACGTGATTGTGTTATGATAGCTATGTCATTTTCTGTTTGCCAAAATCTATTCGTCGAATATCATTTTTCCCTTTTTTGGTATTGAAGGTTAATGATCCCAAATAATGTTACTTTTTAAAATCTAATCCGGGTCCAGTGGGAAATGAAACGAACACATCCAGCAATCTTTTTGATAAATCCATTTCAATATGTAACATTAATATCCGTAGTATTAGGAATAAAATAGAATTTCTCCAAATTTTTGCTGAAGAATTTGATATTTGGCTGCAACAGAATCACATTTAGACAAAAATGAAACAATTAATGACATACTCTTAGTTTCGCACAATATCCACGGCGAAAAGATCGATCAAGTGCAGGCAGTGGTCTTCTTTTATACTCGAAAGACGGTATAGGCATTGTAAGAAATTCCGAACTTGAAAATGACGCAGACGAAACAATGTGGGTAGAATTTTTCACTAAATGTCTATCATCCTTATTGTGTAGCACGTATCGTCTTCATTTGGGCAGATTTGAATTCCTGGTTACGCTTACATTCTGCAATCATTTGGTATATCATATCAATAAAAATATCGTGATTTTGGACGATTTGAAATCTGATCTTCTTTGTCATTATAATAACAAATAAATATAGAAGATACCAAACCGTAATCAAAGCTGGTATGTTCTAAGGCAACCGACAAGACCGTAAACAGACAACAACGAACAACACAGAAAAAAAAGGAAATGAGCAACATGAACCCCGCCAAAAACCGAAGGTAAACTCAGGTGCTCCGTAAGGGTAAGCAGTTCCTGCTCCACATATGGCACTCGTCACAGCTTGTTGATTTGATAAATTATTTTAATTTGTTAACTTTAATAGATAAACTTACAACACTAAATAACCATAGTGGTACATTACTAGATCCAATTATACTAACTGATTATGTGAGATTTATTTTCGCAGATGTATTGAAAATTCCTCCCAATATCTGATTACAAATCTCTTTCTGGATATGGCGAAGGTTAAGCCAGTGAGGTCGTTAATTCAAAAACAAATTCGAATTCTTAGCGGGTCTGCACAGCACACATGCTAAATCTATCTTCAAAGACCCCGAAGTTGTGAAACATTTGAGCTACCTACATGACAAGTATGTTGTGGTTCCAGCAGACAAAGCCCCAAATAACATAGATTTGTCTGTAAACGACATTTTATCGACTGTCTGATCAAGGACATATACACCAACTACACTTACAAAGAAGGAAATCCTTGATAATCATATGAATACCAAAGACGATGGAATGAATCTTCCTTCATTCTATTGGATACCAAAATTATATAAGTGTCCATACAAGCAACGGTATGTAGGTGGATCAGCCAAATGCTCCACAAAACCTCTTACCAAACTGTTAACATCTATTCTATCAGCAGTCAAAACTGGGCATCAGACGTACTTTGATACAAGCTACTAAAGGAGTGGCGGGAATCAGATGTGGATCATAAAAAAAGTCTAAAGATCTTTCGAAAGGCTTAGGGTCTAAATCTCTCGACTTCTGCAACAGTATCAAAACTTTTGACTTCTCCACCCTTTACACTACCATTCCTCACTCAAAACTAAAAGACAGACTGAAGGAACTTGTTCATCTTTGTTTTATCAAATATCTTGTTTTTGGAAGAGATAAAATTTACTTTGTTAAACACTACTCTGATTCTAGCTATAAATACTCTGAGACTGATATAGTAAAAATGTTAGACTTTCTGATCAACAACATATTTGTTATGTTTTGAGGTCGTGTTTTTCAACAGGCAGTCGGGATTCCAATTGGTACTAATTGTGCTCCCCTATAAGCCGACTTATTCCTTTATTCATATGAAGAAGAGTTCATACAGTGGCTTCTTAGAAAAAAAAAGAGAAGAGCTTAGCTAAGTCCTTTAATTTCACCTTTCGCTATATTGATGACGTTCTCTCCTTGAATAATTCCAAGTTCGGATACTTTCTGGATCGCATCTATTCAATTGAACTTGAAATAAAGGATACCACAGACACTTTAAGGTCTGCTTCATTTCTTGACCTTCACCTTGAAATTGACAATGAGGGACGGTTGAGGTCAAAACTTTACGATAAAAGAGATGACTTCAACTTTCCGATTGTAAA
>JAOXYH010680191.1:0-13220 GCA_028566455.1 Botula fusca | reverse complement strand
ATTTTATGGTGTCTTGGGCCTTTCTTAACTCAAATTCTAAAACTGAAAAGAAAGAAAAGTTTATTATTCTCTGTTATAAATATGAACTAGTACATTTGCACATAAGAAGCATTATTATACAAAGTCAAATATTCATTTAATTCATTTTATTGTTACCAAATATGGTCATTTAGGGTACTTGACAAGATAAAATTGTTTAAATGATATAGTAGATAAAAGCAACCATCCTGCTATTTCTATAGATCTCTGCTTGGTTCAGGAGTATTGCATGGTACTTTCTGCTGTTCAATGAATTTAATTATGAATGCAACAATAGGTATGTATATTAATATTATAAAATCCATTTTACCATTGTGCTTCATTCATAAATACCTCTGACATATAAATTCACAAATTAACACAGAAATGTGACTGCATCTGTTGAACTCACATTTTTTCCTGCTAGACATCTGTCTAATTAAAGTTTTGTCTACTTTGCATTCATTAATTTTGCATTCCAGTCAATATTAGGATTCACATTAATAAATGTACACTTAAATTTCTGAATTTATGGTAAAGCCAAGCATCAACCTGATCTTGAGTTTTTGGTTGTTGTAATCTAATTCTCCTGAAAACTGGTTATCATTGTGTATAGTTTTAAATGTATCTTATTTCTCATATTATAAAGATAGTTCACCAAAAGTAGGAAAGCCAGTTCAGTTCTGGCAAATCAGGATTAAAGCTGTTTTAATTTAACGACTGTAGTCATTATACAACAGCTACTTCTGTTTAAGCATTATGCCCCTTTCCTACAGTGGCCATTAACCTGACAGAAAAAGTCTTGCTAATAGGCAAATTGACTGCAGCACACACTACTTTATTTATTTTATATTCAACTGTACAGAAGTGTACAGAACTGAAGTCCTCAGAATGAAGATTTGCTGTTAGTACATCTGGCACAGACCTGCTACTCTTTCATCAACCTGTCCTCCACCATCATCAGAATATCTGGCAAAATCTAACGAGTCAAATGTCTGTATACTGGATGTTCGTTCTAAAAACACAAAATGTATAGTGTAATGGGTTAGAGTAAGAAATTTGTATAGTGGATGTTCTATCTAACTAGAAGCTCCTCAGTCTATATCCTGGATGTGGACTTAATTCTCCCCATTTTAAAAAGCAACATTCTTTTTGTAAGTGAAAAACCTATTCAGTTGCCTCTGATTTCTGAAAAGATCTTCTCAGGTGTTTCACATAAGGTCCCATATTAAAAATGCTCTTAGCAGAAATGTTCCTGTTGATGGACATCTTACAAATATAATTTTTTGTTACCAATCCCAATTCCAACATCGCCATCAAAACAGGACATTGTTTAACGTTAGACCTGAACAGAAATACCTTTGAAGATCTTCTCAAAACCATACATACAATTAAAAGGATGTTTATCAGTACTAGTAATATTCCTTGATGGACCTTGTACAAAGTCAATTTTTTGTTGATCAGAATTCCAACATGGATACCACAATTTGTCATTTTATAGGTTAACAACATTGGCTGGCAACGTGGTTTGAAAAGGTCCCCATTGGAAATAAGCTAGTTGGTTTTATGAGTTATCCTAGGCATTACAATGCAGTTTTTAATATAAAATTTAAGATATTTAGATTTTATTGTGAAATTTTATGTTTTTGTACTCATTTGTAAATTTTAAATGTGCTTATATGTTTTGCCTAAATTTATCTATCTATATAAAACGCGACCAGGCTTGAAAAGCTTTTCAGTCGTATCAGTGTTGGTGAAAAATGCATGTCTGGATACATAGGCCAAATGTTAATTAGAACTGTCCAAAGGGTGGGACCATAATCCCTCTATTTTTCAATTCCTATTTAATACATGCTTTCATTGCACTGTTGACTTAATTTTTCCGTTTTCTTTTCTGTATAATTTATGGATATAAAATCTTCACTTTCTAACAGTCTATATTTATTATCATCACGGTAAACTGACTTATTAGCAGATGGAACGTCCTCATTACGATATAGAAAGATGAAAATTCTTTATCAGTGAATAAAACAATTGACCAAGTCTCATGTAATGTACAGTAATGTAAAAGAGGGAACACTCCAAAATCAGTCAATGGAGGCTGCCATAATTCTCTGACATTCATCATTCAAATATCGTAAGAGTCTCGTTCTTTGTGACCTCCCGTACCCATAGAATGCATGCGCAGTTACCACCGCTACTAGATAAACCAGAACCGGGTTTTGTTTATTTACAAAATACAAGTGTATGTTTCATGTAAATGCATTCAACATTTTACCAAATTAATCAAAATTGATTGAGTCTTGCTTTCTTCATATAGAAGCGGGAATAATCCAAATCAGCCAAAGGAGACTGCCGTTAGACTAGTCAATAATTTCTCGTAAGATCCCGTTCTTCCTAACTTCCGATACCCGTAGAATGCATGTGCAGTTACCACAGTTACTAGATAAACGGGGACCAGGTTTTGTTTATTTACAAAATACAAATGTTTGTTTTAATGTAAATACATTCAACATTTCCTGAAGTAAAATAGTTCTTTGCAAGTCTCTATATTTTCACAGCATGTTTGGTAAAAAATATTGCAAGTTTCATAACCACTCTCGTGACAGCAGCAGAGATTTAGCTGTAATTTATTTCGCCAGGGCGACTGACTAAAATCTTTGTCGTCAAGATATTACAGGGATGATTTTGCAGACTGTGCCAACTAAGCGGAAATAGCGAACCGGAAGCCAAATACCGCTATGTAATAAAAGAATCGTAATACTGTAGGATACTGTAGGATCTACTGTGGACGCTGGCTATCTGCCACTATGTCCGCCTCTATTGTCTCCTCTCTCGTGTTCGACTTTACGCCACATCCGGGTTTTTTTATGTCGACGCTAAAGTCGTATTTAAATTCTTGATGTTTCCAGTGATTGTCCAACATTATTTCAAAATGCCTAACCGTTTTTGCTGATACCACTTCTTCGGGCAAACTATTCCAGATGTCAGTTATTCTGTTTGAGAACACATTCTTTCTTATATTTAGTTTACTGCTCTTCTTTGTTAGCTTCTTGCTGTGACCTCTTGTGTTTGATGTTGTATTAAAGTCTAACAATCCCGATGTTACCTCCTTATCATATATCCCATTTGCTATCTTGAACGTTTCAATCATGTCACCTCTCAGTCTTCTGTATTTCAGTGTTGGCATTTTCAGTTTTTCAAGTCTCTCTTTGTAAGTCATATTTTTAAGTGATGGTATTTGTTTTGTTGCTCTCCTCTGTACATTTTCTACTTTTTCTATATCTCCTACTTTAAATGGTGACCAGACTGCTGCTGCATATTCTAGATGTGGTCTTACTAAGGCCTGGAAAAGGTATTTAAAACTCTGCTCATCTAGATATGTATATGTTCTTCTTATGAGCCCCATTATACTATTTGCCTTATTTACTTGAGTTTGTATATGTTTGCCAAATGTTAAGTTCTCATCTATAAGAACTCCTATATCCTTTTCACCTTCCGATTGTTCCAGTTTCACTTCTTTCCCATTGTTATCGTAAAGATGGTACTTTCCTGGTTGTTTTATCGCACTTTTGTTCGCTACTGTCATGACTTTGCATTTGTTTGGGTGAAATTTTAGGAGCCATGTGTCTGACCATTTTTGGAGCGCGTCTAGGTCTGTTTGTAGCATTTCCACATCTGAATCATCGTTAATTTCCCTAAATATTTTTGTGTCATCTGCAAACAGGTAAGTTACGGAGTCTACACATTCTGGCATATCATTTATGTAAATGACAAATAGTATGGGTCCTAGGACACTTCCCTGAGGGATTCCACTTGTCACTTTATGATTAATTGATTCAGCCCCATTGACTATTACTTTTTGTTGTCTGTTTTTCAAGAAGTTCTCTACCCAATTAATAATTGTTTGATTGATCCCGTATCTTCGCATTTTTTTTATTAGCCTCTTATGGGGGACCTTATCAAATGCTTTCATGAAGTCCATGTAGACTGAGTCTAATTTTCCTCCATTACCGAGTATTTCTGTCCACTTGTCCATTACTTTTATTAATTGTAGTGTTGTTGATCTTCCTGAGATGAATCCAAATTGCTTTTTGCTGAATAGTTGGTTTTTAATCATGTGTGCGACTATCATTTCTCTTACCAGTTTTTCCATGATTTTACAGATGACACTTGTGAGACTAACAGGCCTGTAGTTCCCCGGATCTGATTTATCTCCTTTTTTAAAAAGTGCTGTTATGTTGCCTTCTTTCCATATGTCTGGTACTACTCCCTCATTTAAAGATGTATTAAATATGATTTTCAGAGGTTTTGCTAGAACTTCAGCTAGTTCTTTCAACATTTTGGGATGCATTCCATCTGGTCCAGAAGATTTGCTAGGTATTAATTCTTTCAGTAGCTTAAGAACCTCCTCTTCTGTTATAACCTTTTCTATGCATGCATGTGTTATGTCTATTGGGTCAATATCTGGAGTGTCGCCGCTTGGTTCTGATGTAAATACACTACTGAAAAAATTTGCCAGAACTTCTGATTTCTCTTTATCGGTTTTAGTTGTTACATCTTCCCCATTTTCAGATGTGTATTTAAGCTCAGATATACCTGTTTTCGTTTTTCTTTTCGAATTTGCGTATTGCCAAAATTTTTTGGGATTCTTTTTTGCATTTTTTGCTATTTCCCTTTCCATATTTAGTTTTGCTTTTCTAACTAGCCCTTTCACCTGATTCCTCACTTTAGCAAATTCCTGAAATTTCTTTCCATCCCTCGTCTCTAAATATCTCTGCCAACACCTATGTTTTTTGCGTATTTTCTGTATGGTTTTCTCGTCCAAAGGTAGATAGTTGTGTTTTCTTCTTTTTGGTTTGCTTTTGGGTTTATTTTTGGTATGTGTTTTGACTTAGCTTTGTTAACTATACTCAGAAATGTGTCTAATTGGTCCTGTGTATTCTTGTCCTTTAGCTGTACTTCCCAGTCAATGTCTAAATCTGCCTTCATATTTCCATAATCTCCCTTGAAGTAGTTCCACCGCTCAGTTTTTCTCTCATTTTGTATTACATAACACTTAAATATATAGTCTAACCCGCAATGGTCACTACTGCCTAGGGGACTGGTATGCTTTAAATCCTCTATCATTTCTTCTTCATTTGTAAAAAGCAGGTCTATAGTACTTGGGTCGCAATTTGCTCTTGTTCTAGTTATTTCTCTAACATGTTGATATAAGTAACTGTCTCTTATACTTTCCAGGAAGGACTCCCCACTTTTATCCCCAGTGCTTGTCCATGTATTCCAGTTTATTTTGGGAAAATTAAAATCTCCCATTATCAATATATGTGAGAACTCCTTCTTGTCTGGTATTCCAGCTAGTAGTTTTTTTGAGTTCTTCTATATTTTCATTGCTACAGCTAGGACTCTTGTACAAACATCCAATTAACATTTTGTCTCTTCCATTCAGTTGGATTTTAGCCCATATGCTCTCTTCAAATTTTCCTACCATTTTGATTTCCTCAGCATTTAGGTCATTTTTTATGTACAATGCTAACCCTCTTCTGTTAGAATTGGCATTATTTATAAGTAATTCATAACCATCGATATGTAATTCCGCCTTCCCTGGAAGGTATCTACAGTTTTTTGGGTTACTTTCTGTAATTCCAATTATATCATAACTTTTGTCCTGTTCTTGTATTCTTGTCTTTAGCTCCCCAAATTTGTTTGGGAGGCTATCTGCATTTGTGTAAAAACAATGTAGGTCATTAAAAGCCTTCACCTTAGCATGCCTATTTAAACAAGAGTTTTTAAAAACAAGTGTACTATTTACATCATTTGTGTTTTCTTCTAGTCTTTTTTCTTTACTTTTACCAACCTCCTTTCCCAAGGTGGTCCTTTTACTATGTAGACGAATTTCCCCGACAAGTCTTGTTCTTTTAGTTCCTCATTTTTGTTCTTTGCCTCTAACATTTTTGCTTTGTTGCCTCTCTTTCTCTCTTTGTCATATCGTGGGCGACACTTATTTGTCGATATTTTTCATCTGCTGTTGGCAATTTGTTGAGATTTGCCATAAAGGTGCCTTTACTCTTCTCGTCTTCAAATATCACTTTCATTGGTCTGTCCTGGGTGATATCTTCATTTCTTTTACCTAGACGTGTGACATTTTTTACTGAGTCGGAGTTTGTACCTGTGATCTCACATAATTTATGAACAAGATCTCTGTCCTCTGTCTTTCTTTTTTCTGGCTCTGTGGCTTTTGGCTCTGTTGCCTTGAATATAATGATATTGTTTCTGCGAGCTAAACTTTCTTTATATTCGTCTAATTCATTTGTTTTTGTTGCTTCTGTTGCATTACCACCAACAGCTATGTCCGACTTACTTGCTTCTATCATTGCTTTTACCTGATCCTCACTAGTTTTATGCTCCAATTCGTTTTCCACTTTAGCAAGTCTTTCTTCGTACTTATTAAAGTAATCTCTGCACCTTTCTTCAATTTCCTTCTCAATCTTGATATTTCTCAGAGCTTTTTCTTCGCATGGTGGGCAGTACCAATGAAGATCTGGTCTCTTATTAAGTAGCTTGTATTCTGCAGAAGAAAGGTTAAGGCAAACACGGCAAAAATGATTATTGCAGTATTCGCACTCCAGTACTTCAGCTTTGTCTTCAGAAAATTTCTTTTTACATAATTGGCATGTCCAGGATTCTTCTGGTGTGTCTTTCTTCGTGGAATTTTTGCGTGTAGTCATTTTGGACAAGGCTTCCTTGTCCATATCTATATATATATATAGTGATGTGTTTAGTTTGAAAAGTCAAATGTTTTCTTTGTTTATGTTTATAGGCAAGGCTCCTTGCCTAATTTAGACTTGTGTGTTGTTTACTTGGATACTGGCAAGGCTTCCTTGTCAGAATTAATTTTTGATCATGTGTCAGTACTTCCTGACCCTAAAAAATTTCCGGTTTCAATTTCTAGACAGGCAAGGCTTCCTTGCTATAAAGTATCTTTTTGCAGCAGTCTGGTTTGGTGTATTTTAAACAAGGCTTCCTTGTCTAAATATTTTGCCGCGGACAAGGCTTCCTTGTCCAGGGAAAAACTATCTTGCAATATTGCAAACAAACAAAAATTTTATTTTTACACTCACAAGGCTTCCTTGTGATAAGCAAAAATGTACTTATCTTCTTGTAGCAAAGCTTCTTTGCTACTCTAATACTTCGTTAAACTACCAACCTAGTGACACGCCTCGGTAGTCTCTTCTACCTCGGCGACTAACTCAATAATCCTGTATGTCCACAGCTTGGCTAGTACCCTGACTGGATGCACGCCGTCTGTATAAGCATTCCAATTTTTGCTGTATTTGGTTTTTTGCAGTTTTTTCCCCTTTCTTGACTGCAAAACGTCGAGCGACAGTCTAGGGCTTTTTACCTTGTTCAATAATTTTAGGTGATCGTTGTAGTAGTCAACCATAGAACACAATTCTTGATCCAATTTGTGCGCTGCGGCTACTTGTCTCTGTTTGCGGAGTGTGTTTATTATCAGGTTAGGATACTGTCTGGCCCCTTTGGCGTTGAACTTGGATAAAAGTTTGGCCTTCCTACTTGATGTAGATTTGTGGACTACTAAATTGATGTTACTGTCTGTACTTGTAGGTTGGGGGTTTACCACCTTCTTGTTGTCAATAACAGCCTCTATTAGCAGGGTACCACTATTATTATTGTTAATGTCAGTTTTGGGTGGTTATAGGCTTTTAGCTTGTTGAAGTTGGCTGCAGAGTAATAAGGACACTCAAGTAATACTATTGATGCATTACTGTTCGCTCTCAATATTTTCTGTTTAAATATTCTGTAAGCAGTGAGTGTGAACTCAATGTTTTGGTAGGGTTATTCAATGTTATGGTAGGGGTATATTTTTTTTATATTACCTACAAGCTGATACTGTAATTAACAGATTTACATTGTATAACACTTTATGATTTCTGAAAATGAGGAGCCAAAAAGTGGCCTTGCCAAACATTCTCCTTCACTTTCGCTATAACGATTTATGTATGTATGTAAGAGTAAATCGCTCTGTTATTATACATAGATATTTATTACTAATATCAAGGGTGAGACATGGGTTTGAAAGGTCCCTTTTATTATGTATTGTATAATTGTACATTTAGATGTATATTAATCAGTTGTTTCGATCTTAAACAAATAAAATTTCTCTTCTGTTTTGTTCTCAATTTATACAATGGGCAAATTTATTCTTAATACCTTTTCATACGTACGAGATATACCTAGAATGCAACACTATTGTTGAAGATCATGCTGCGACGTACAGACGAAGAACAGTAACAAAAGCGTCGTTATTTGCATCTTAATGGGCATTTTCAAGTATCATAAAAGTATTTTTTGTTGTAGACATTTTGCCTTTATCCTTTCCTTCTGAATTTCCACAGGGCAAAAATCAAAAACCGTCATATTTTTCTAATAAATGATCAGAAACTTTGTAGAAATCAGCACGGGTAAGCTAGAATGGTTTGAGCATAACGCAAGAGTTCTAGCAAATAGACATTGTTCAGTAGCCCCCAAAAATCTTTAATGGAAAAATACAAAATGACTACTATTACTAAAGACAGTTTTACAGTATTAACTCTTTATTCACAAAATAAGAAACCTCATATGATATTGAAACACAGTCTACAGAATGTTTATTGTTATTGCATTGAATGCTCTATTTGTGAACTAAAGTAGAAGGTTTTTGGTCCATGTTAAAATGAATTAGTCACAAATGAAGGCAACTTAAATTGAATGTTTTTGTTTGTAGATGATTTCGGCTTTTATTACAACTCTTGGTAAAAGTTTTTTTGGGGGGCAAAAATGGACATTGAAAATGGGTATGCTTTCCTTTTTAGCGATACAGAATTTTGAATTGTATTAAGATTATATACATATATATCATGATATAATACTTAATGGTAATATCTATCAAATAGTAAGCGTCCGGTCAATTTTACAGTAACTGTTTATATATGCATGTTCTCGTTTTGTTCAGTCAAGGTTCAGTTTGATATATCTCGTTGCAAACCTTCTTTTGTTCACTTCATTTGAATTCAAATATCACAAACTACTTTTCGGTTTTTTATTTATTCCGCTTGTCCTCGTTTGATTTGCGGAACTGTCGGTCATACTCTGGCCTTTGGTATCAGACTTAATGTATCCTAATTTCCTCGGTATTTTGCAGCAGAGTCTTTTCCAACTGTCTCGAACTTGTTTTGCTCCAGCAGTGAATAAGATAAAGATTAAAAATCCTTGGAAAACATTAAGAATGGTAAAAATGTATTGGAAGGCGACACTTGCTCTGCTGATTGTAAAGAATCCAAATACCCACGATAAGCCTACAAAGAAACAAGTATCAATTGTTATATTGATGACACTGATTTATCCATGCAAAGTGGTGGAGATCTATATTGCTTTATGAAAAAAATCAGTCAACTACAGTCAGAAAGTGAATATAAAATTACCGTGTGTTTGTTGAATTTAATTTCTTGTTTTCATTGACTTAGACTGCATTACCACGCACAAGAACATAACTATTACCCAGTAAAATAAAGACTGCAAATGTTGCACGCAAGTTCATCATAGCTCTCTTCCTTTCAGACTGGTTCGACTGAAGTCCCTTTGGTCGGTTCAGTAGGTTTTTCGTAATCATTATAAATATACACATATTCGCAATAACGATTACTCCAACAGGAATTACAACTGCATAGTAGAAAGCAGTCAACGATATCCAACATCTGGAAAACAGGAAAAGCAAAATGCAGTTATATTTATTTCTGCCAAATCTTCTTACGTAAACTAGCTCAAAATTGATGAAAACGTGTTAAAAATTCGCCACTTACTTTATCCATATTTTACTTTAAACTATTTTGCGATAATGGGTGGAAAATCCTATGGATGTTTCAAATGTTTGTGCATGTCCACCGTTTACGACTATTCGTGCATTTTAGCCACCTATTTATAAAATACTTCAGATTTGTTAATTTGTATTCTTTCCAACCCAGCTTGCTCGTTTGGCTTTCGTTTGAATCTACTGACGCTAAAATATACCGAACCTACTTTCTGAAAAAATACCATCCACAGATTGTTAGGTTGTACTAAAACAACATCATCAGCGGATTCCCACCCTTTCCGAAAAAGGTACTTTCTCTTTGAACAACGGTCATGCATTAGATGATACATGAAGGCGCCATGATATTATTAAATCTGAGAACATTTCGACTCAAACTCACCTAAGGAATTTATCTTCCATGAGAAATGAAATTTATGCTAATTCAGTAAGCATTTTTAAACATACCATATGTAGATTGATATGTAACTATTATATTACTAAGTTCTATTTTTTCTGTGTATATTCTTAAAGCCGAATGCCTTATTTACTTGTTTAACACACAAATTAACTAAATAAACTGTCCATTCCAGACTCGACTTTAAAACTGTGCTTTTATTCTACACTGTCCTTGTCAAATTCAAGAACATATATGTGTATGTAATTTACTCCGAAATGCGTTAATATATTAATCTTTAGAACAGTCGCATGATAACTTTTATGCAGGCACACAATTCACAAAGCAGTGCAATATTTAATTTGAATATATTTCCAAATGCATTTTGTTTAAACTGACTTTCTAAACTGACAGAGAACCTGTACAGTCACTTGAGGTCCTATCATTATTTATCCGATAAAGGCAATGGTATGAAAATAATGTCAAGGGGGGCAAAACATGATAGAACTAATAAAATGGTTTTATTGTGAACATTTAGTATTCTGTAGTTTTAAAAAAAATGCTTTGAAATTTGCAAAGACTGTCCCACCCTTATTTCACCAAACGGCGTGTAACAGTAATTGTTTTTCTTTTACAATTCGCTGTAAAACATGCAAAAATCACAATAAAAGTTTGGAATTTTTCATACCATCCATTGATCTTGGAAAAAGTCCAAAAACATATGTCATTTATGAAAATTCAGAGTGATAAGCGATAGAAAAATAAATTTATGGTACATTCAAACCTGTTTCAGAGACTACTCAAGGAAGAGCAAAAAAGTGACTTTTAAGACAGGTGATCTTTTAATCCAGGTTCAATTTATATGAAATGCACTACAAACGGGCCTTAAAATATTGCTCCTATCAGACATGTTTTTGATGATGAATACAGGTGGTCTTTTGAGGAGGTTAGACTGTACATATGGATTATGTAACGTACGCTTTATTTCCTCCATAATACAGTTCATGATCCACTGCAAGAACTATTATCACTGGCACCATGGGTAAGCCTGTTGATTTAAACGTATAAAATTATTATATTAACGAATCGTAAAGCAAAAGAACTAGAAGAATCGACCCTTTAATACTCAGAACTATACAAATTCACACTTATAAGTAATTAATACAACAATAATTAGCATTATTAATAACAATAGCTAGATGTGTCGTAAAGACAGAATTGCCGCCGTCGGAAGCCAAGTTAAAAGCAATCTCTTATTTATATGTTGTCATTATTTAATAATAATTTTAAAAAAACACACACACAAGACTATAATTATCAAATATATAACTTTGTTTATTTTTCCCATTCGAACTGAATTAAAGTACATGTATGTTGACAAGAACACAAAGTTAATATAAGTTATGCAGTCAGTCATCCACCCTTGAAAATTAATCAGGTTCTCGAACTGTGTGCTGGTATGATAGAAAGACGACATGGCTTGTTTGAATGCCTGAAAGCTAAATTCCTTTTAATTTGGATATATTATAGTCATTACGTGTTTGCTATTTTGTTGTATTACGCATTTTATAATATCCTTTGAGATTATCCATGATTTACATGTCTCAACTCGCGACTGTCAACTGTAAACAATAACTATTATGTCTAATAAGACAGGAAAGTTCACAGTTGGAAAGTTAAAATCATCATGCTTAACATACAGTTTAGATTCAATCGACCATTGTTATCAATATACAAATATAAGTCTAGGTATGAGGTAGAAGTGGTGGTGTCACTGGTCTCTTTAATTTCCAACTCTCTGAGATTGATAAGATGGGGCAATAGGTAAAGTAATACTTATCGCGTGAAAGTACATCGTCGATATAGCGGAACTTGAAATAAAAGGATTATCTATTCTCTGCATGTAGAAGCCCTTGTAAGAATTTCGATTCATATGAATATAAGAACACATCGGCTAAAAGCGGCGCACACTATGTCCCCATTGGAGTTATATCTGTATTTGTACATATATATCGTGACTAATGAAAGAGAAAAAAAATGCAGTGTAATGTGTCAAATCCTGGTACTGGTACACTAGCCCTTTCATTTAAGGCCTGAATGCATCTTTTTGTAGTGTCATTGGTGTGTAAAAGTGTTGATTGTAGCATGCATTGTACGAAGCACTTCACAATAAAATATGCGTTAGGTCAACGCTTTTACAACACTCTGAAACTACAAAAAGATGTATTTAATCCTTATAGCTACGCTACAATACATATACCTAAAGCTTTCCGAAACCGAAGCTGTAATGATTTCAAAACATGTCTAGAGTAATACATTATCATCTACCTCAGTACAACAATGCGTCAATGGAAATATTGCCTCGAAACATGCAACTAGATTAGAAAAACTGCTTGTTGAATAGCTGTACCTGTACAAATTTGTATTTTTACTAGCATAGAAGATAAAAGTGACTAAATTTAAATATCATAATTTATAATAAACTTACCCCAGGCAGGGACTACAGCTTTTAATGAGAACCTCGAAACGTACGTTCCAAGAACTTTAACAAAATTAAGATATTGCAGAATTGCTTCAATTAACATCCACAGGAAGGCAACAAACAGAAAATAATGCAACAATACGGCAACACAAATGCAGCCATAGAAGTTTTGAGTTTGTCCAATTCCTACTATGAACACTACCAGGAAACATAACAATGATAATGCCAGGTTGAAGAGGGTCGTCTGTGCTCTGCCTTTACGAAATTGCCTGAAAGTATTTGTTTACAATGACGATTTTAATGCACTTGTTTATAAAGCACAAGATTATTTTACAAAAGAAATGGCTTTGATGAACACATGAATATCAGTTATAATTTGTATCTTGTGCGAGATCATCTTTAATTTGCAAAATAGTATAGTTTTAAATTATCATAGTATATACTTATTGACTGGTTATGAGTACAATAGCAAGTTT
>JAOXYH010679081.1:0-13224 GCA_028566455.1 Botula fusca | reverse complement strand
GAAGTGTCAAGTCCGGTGAGGTTTCAAATCCGGTATGACGAGAAATCTAACAAAAGATATCATGTCGCATTTGTGAGCTAGATACATGTACATTATATCGATCTTCCAAATCATGATGGCGACCATGGAATTTCCGGAGTGACAATAATAACACAGGTTGAACATAACCCTGACTAAGGAGTTTTTGTGACAGCAGTTTGGCTCTATATAGAGGAAGCTGAAATTAAAGGACTGGGCTAGCTTCTTCTCTTTCCTCTGTAGCAGCCCTTGTATGAACTTCGTTTCCCGTGTCGTAGTGCAACTCTGTTCTTTCTCACCCATGAATTCTTATGGTATTTTCGCCGTGGTTAACACAAAGGATGCAACATGTGGAGCAGAAACTGCTTACTCTTCTGGGGTACCTGTGTTCGACACTGTTTTTGGTGGGGTTCGTGTTACTCATTTCTGTTGCTTAATTGGTGGTTGTTGTGTTCGTTGTTTTGTCCATTTACGGTTTCCTTATAGTGAACGAGCTTTTTTTACTTTAGTTTTTGAAGAATGTAGACATTTGATTACGGCAATTTGAATAAAAAAGATCAAAAGATTTCATATCAATATCAAATACTAACAATTGGATATGTGTAGAATAGAAAAAAAACTTAGTCACATTTCATTTTGATGCTTTTAACACACACTTTCTGTAGAATATTTTGGCAGTTTTTCCTTGTTTGGTATTCAGTAACCTGAAGATACATCAACTTTAAGGCGATAAAGCATACACAATGGTAATGAAATGGAAAAAAGTTATGTTTTAGTTTCTGAAGGATGTAATGTGCAAGGAAGATTAAAGGTAATGCAGCATGGTCAGAGAAAATCAAAGGAAAAAGATAATTATTGCACCAACGCGTTACCTAGAAAAGGTAACATATGGCTTATACGAAACACTATATAAGCCGACTGGTTTCCTTGCATTATCACATATCCATCAAAATGGCACGTGGGATATGTTTTATCCTTTTGATGGTCCTGGCAATCGGTAAGCATTTCTCTAAATTTTTATTTATTTATTACCAAAATATAAGTATCTCTTCATGCTGAACGTTATAAGTCTTTTTGATACATAATACTCATTTAACAGTTAGTTTCTTTGAAGTTTATTCTTATATTTGGTCAAAGATTGCATTATAACATTAAATTTATGACTGCAGGGATCTATGTAGGGAAAAATAAATATGATAAAGACAGTCAATTGTTGACAATTTTGGTTTCGTATGTATCTTATATTTATAAATAACAAGGAAAGCATCCCATTTTCTGTCATTTGTGACATATGTTTGACTAAATCCATGCCTTTACATTGAATATATACATATTTCTAATATATTATATAAAATATATAATTAAAAAGGAAATCAAACAGAATATGAAAATATCTGTACTATGCAATCACGTTATTTTTGGAAAAAGCTCAGAGTTTAACATTATCAAAATATTAACTATTGCTAATTCATTAGTTTAATTATTGCAGCTGCCATAACTGAGGGCGGTTACCACACAGAATATGACGACGACTACAACCCTAGACCCTATGGTAATATTTTTCATCAAAGTGTAGCATAAAAATGATGTATTCTTCCTTTTAGGTCAATTTTAGTTTTTTTTTTTACTTTTTGACAAGTCAGTTTTTATTTTGTTTGTTACAAATTTTTTATTTGTTGTGTCCTGGTTCTCGTTGTTTGTTTCCGCTCTTTTGCCTTTTCCCTGGATTCACATGTTTAGGATTACTACATTGAGCTTGTTTCTTCGGTATTCTGTTCTTCCTGAAAATTCAAATTTGAAATATCGTCTTATGATAGTCTTTCTGCTTATTGCTAACCTGTACAATTTGCACTCAGAAAACTAAATTTATCAATTTTATAGTTCTGTCATAATACCTACAATAATCGGACAGTTATATATGGAATATGACATCTAAATGGATTGTGCCAATGAAAAAGTCTTCAGTTTTCAAATAAAATGTCACCAATAGCAAACAATTGCCCGATAAGGTCAATGCGATCTATGCATTTTTTTCTCCTAATTAAAAAAATATATATTTTTTTGTTTTATACACGGACTATTTGAAATGTATTAAACTAGTAAAAACTACTTTCATTTGTTACGTTTTATCAAATATTTAGAATTAGCTCTTTACAATATCTTGATACAGTCCGTGGGATCTTGATATTCCTGAAATATTTCTGATCACATTATTAAAATGAATGCTTGACAGAGAATAGTTCTCAATTTATTGTTTGATACGCATTGTTATTGTCCATTTATTTATTTTATTTGAAAAACGAGTGTTAAAATATCATTACAGGGCCAGCTCATGCCATCAAAGTTGGAGGGATATTTAGACGATATCGTAAACTTGGAGTCAGACTGATTGGGCGTGGACTTCTTTATCATGGCTACTGTGAGTGAATTAATGTAAAGATTCCATCTAGAATTTGACAAATAATAACAGGATTGTATTTAAAGATATTCTTGATGGCTATCGTATTTAATATAATAACCAATACTTCAAATGCCACCAGTTATATCCTGTTAGCTCAACTTGCCAAATGGTATGGTGAGCTTTGGCGTCTTTTTCTGTTGCATGTAGCTTTTTTTCCCACCATCATCTGAAACCACTTATTCAGTTTGAAAAAAAAAATATTTGTCGGAATTTTCGTTGCGATTTGTTCGGCTCCATAAATGTATCCGACATCTCAGGGTTTCATGCAACTTAACCATCGTTACAAAAAATAAAAATTTCCTTGAATGACCAATATTGCTTACAAATTTCAGCTGTAGATGCAAAATTGACAGTTATATAGAACTTTTGGTTGGTTATGCAAATTAGGCATACAACAAGCAAAATTATTTAAGAACCTGCTCTTACTAAAGCACTGGACTAATTTTCACCACACTTGCCCATAATGATCATTGGTGGTTTTGTTTTAATGAAGAAAAGGTAGCTTTTCTATCTATACGAGATAGAGTCCGTTTGTATTCAAGTTGCAAAATTGTGTTTAAGTTGCGAACGACTCATAATTTAACTAGATGAATGGGTTTGGGTAATCAACGTTTGATATAGGTTTGTCTGGAATTTATATGCTGTATTTTCCTTTGTCTGGAATTATTTGCTGTATTTTCCTGTCATTCTTTCTCTTATTTTGATCGAAATTTTATCGAAATTTCCCATAGATAAGCAAAAACGTACTCCTTACCTGAAACAAAATGTGAACCTTTGAACAATAAACTTTTTTACCATAATGTCCGACAGCTTTGCAGGCTGTGTCAAATCACATCTAGTGTTTTTGGCACCAAGATCAATTATAGTATAGATTCATTAAAGAGGGTAACTCATTTAACCTGATATGTTACTTTGACCGATCTTTTGGTCTTGTACAATTTCTAACAATGTCCTCTTAGTTTATGGTGTTTCTTTACTAAATTTCCAGATGGCGTGGGGTATAGCAGACTAATGTCTCTTAGATCGGCAAGCTTTAAGATTCAATCTTTCTGTATTGCCACCTGAGCTTGCGTTCAGAACACTGTAAGAACTGACATGGCGATCCTTTGCTTCTTTGTATTGGTGGCCATGGGAGTTGGAAGCATCTCAGATCGACTTTTATCGTGTGTTTACATGTTTTTAATTTTTTGATCATATCAGAAAGGGGGAAGGCTGGATCTCCAGAAAACTACTTTAACCCCGCGCAAATCTGGTCATGATGTCCTTGTTTTTATTACCCTTTAAGTTTCTTATCCTGTTCATATTCATATTATTGTACTTTACCTTCGACTACTCAAGGGTTACTCTGTTGCCATTCAGGGCTGCCATTATGGTGTGGCTTTCCATTACTGAAGACTATGTTGCAAGTTCTGGATGATTTCTTATACACCTGTACCTGAACCTTTTTGGCTTTATTTGTGAACCACTGCATATCCATTTTTTCTTCATATTTCATCCAAATAAAATTTTGATCAAGAAGTGCGGCCAGTATTTTCTACATGAATCTACGTTTAAAAAATCCTTCAAAATTTGCAAGATATGGGCAAAATCACAAAATGGAATTACTTTCAAAGGTGTTTCATTACGACAGGCAGACACTATTTTTTAAATTCTGCTCCAATATTTTTTTATTCTAAACATGTACCATATAAGGAATTTAACTGAATCGAAATGTACCTTTCGTCGGCCTACATCTTTCTCCAAGGTGACCAAATCAGGAAATGTTATTTAATATTTCAAGATATTTTTGGGGGGAAAATATAATTTGAATATCTACAGTTAATTTGGAATGCAATACCATTTTACAGACTACTCAGTGAAATGCCGTATATTATTCAAACTTTCTCTCTATTTAAATATTATTTAATTATAGTGAAAATCTATTCGTTTACTTTTGTTGACAGATTACGGCAGACGTTGCGGTACGGCAAAACTGTATAATGCCCTGAATTCATGTTACAAAAGCTATGGTGGTATTGACAGTTGTTTCCCTCTTCTCTACAAGAAAGGATTGATAGGAAAACGCCATGTGTACCACAAATATGGGCGTGGTTACGGGCTTGGTGTGAAATTTGTCAAGAGGGGAATTGTATATGGAAAATCGTGTAAGTAGCTTTTGGTGTTGTTAGAATATACAATTTATACATATGTTATTAATATTCATATATATATATTTCATTCATGTTAAAATCCGATAAAAATATAGAACGGATGTTTCTGGGCTTCCATGAAGAACAGTGCAAGTTTTATATACTACTTATTCATATAAAGAAGGTGTAAGTTTGCTATAGTTTTACTTGAATACGATATGATCATTATTATATACCACAGATTACAGATTCTTGACACGACGCCGACGATTCATTCGTTATATGACAACTTGTGTCAGTACAGTTGGAAAAGCCAAAGTTTGTGTAACTCAGCTGAAGAAGCAGGGACTGATAGGAGAACCCCACCTGTACAAAGGACATATCCAAATAACAGTTACCCATCATACACGACCTATCTATTCCAAACCTGTTGTACATGCTGTACCTTACGGTGATCTGGGATACAGTGCATTCAAAATAGTTGGTGGACGATTTAGCTACAAAGGAAAAGGTAAAAGTTGTACAGTTGATACATTTGGTTGTTTTAAATGCTAATATATGGAGCTTACACAGAGGACGTTTTGTGAAAATAGGATATATACTTTGATGGATGTATTAGTTAGTATTTATTCATATCCACAGTGCAGGCCAGTTTTAGAATTCCGTTTTGGTCTGCTGGTCTTTCTTCTGTTTGCGATTAAACACTGAATAAATTCAAGCGCTGTACTTTTGTATTCCACAGCTTACAAACTCGGCTGCAGTAAGGATAAATTCTACTCCCTATGGAACAGTTGTTACAGTCGGTATCACAGTAAAAGTACATGCTTTGGACGACTGTATAAACAACATATCATTGTGATCTATTCATCAGGTAATATATAAATTATAGTGTAATTTACTTAATTGTGAAATTTCTTCGAAGAAAAGAGTACATTTCAAACAAAATAATGCATTACAACTTTCTAATAAGACTTTGCAATTTTCTTTTTTGTCGCCATAATATATATGAATTCAAACTTGTCAAAATTTACATTATTGTTTCTTTCTTGTTCGTATTCATATTTCGCATAGTTGTTTTCAACTGCTTTTAGAAGAGTAGTTGTAATTCGATTATGAATTTAGTACGGCAGCTGATTTAACTGCTGGCATTCTAAAATGGTCAATGGAAAAGAAACTTGATAACATTATAGATATACGATGCCGGAAAAGATATAAATACTTTAGTTTATCTGGTGTGTATATCAACTAGACATATATGTATTTTAGTAGTTGAAGGTAAAAACTTTGAGAACGGTGTAGCAATCGACTGTTTATTTGCAACGAATTTCTCAGTGTGTTCTTTAGTGAGAAATTATATTGATGTAAATCTTGTATCTATATTAATTTTTATTCTATAAATACAAAGGAAACAAGGTGGTATATAAAGGAGACAAATATGGATATGGTGATAAATATAGATATGATTACAAAGGAGATTACCAATACCAAGGACATAAGCATGATTACCTGTACAAAAGTCATAAGCATGATTATCTATACAAAGGACATAAGCATGATTACTTATATAAAGGACATAAGCATGGTTATGACTACAAAAGCAAACATGGTTATGATTACGATTACAAAGGAGATCATGGTTACAGTTACCAAGGGTATGACGGACACCATTACAAAGGACATCATGGTATTCACAAGCATGGTTACGGTTACAAATACAATGGACACAAGTATGATTATCATTACGACTATCATGGTACCAAGCATGGATATGATTATAGTCACAAATACGGATATAATAAACTCAGATATTACAAGAGATACCATGGTTTTAAAATCTCCCATGGAAAATTTTATTATAAAGGATTTGGTAAGTAAAATTAAGTAATAAGCATCCATGCGATGAAAGAAAATGTACTCAAAGTTTATTATAATGACATCATAACAGGATTTATCTTTACAATACAAAATTACATCAGAATTTCTTTTCGCCAGACGCGCGTTTCGTCTATAAAAAACGCATCAGTAACGCTCTTGTCAAAAAAATGCAAATCTAAAATCAATTCAGAAGTTGAAGAGCTTAGAAATCCAAGATAGATCATCCTACATTGCTCTCAAATAATAACACTTCAATCTTTAAGAAAAAATACGGCAGAACAGAGGTGTCAATATGATGGAAATTGTTTGATCCTATTGAACCTCATACAGACTTAGATCTAAGTAAAAAGAATAACAAAGCTGAAATGAATCGAAAGTGACATAAATAGTAATGTTCTCTGAAGAAGTAATTGAAAAGCACAGCATGAGAAACATTGCTTTTTCACATTGATCACACTTTGCTTTTTCACATTTAAAATTTTTCTAAGCACTTCAATATGGAGAAGGAACTAAAATGTTAATAATTTGATAATGACACAGATGTATTTCGTTCTTTTTAGGTTATCGCCTTAGCTGTAGTAAGAATCGTTTTTACAAAGTGTGGAACCACTGTTACAGACATCACCATAACAGAAGAACGTGTTTAGGACGACTAAGGAAACAACATATCATTGTTATTTACTCTAAAGGTAATAAATATTTCTTTACGGCTTATGTAGAAAAGCATTTATAACGGAAAATAATTTCAATGAAACTAGCAAATTGATTTTCCTTTCGCATTATTGTTCACCACAGAAAAATAAAAGTTACATGAAAGTAAATGTACCATTTAATATTTGTTATTATTAAATAAAAACCTTGCCCCTTCAGGTCTCATAATTATTGGATTCGATTTCACAAACGCATAACATGTATAACTGAATACTTTCTATAGAAAATTAATTTGGAGTATTTTACTCTTGTTGTAAAGTTCGGTTAGCAACATTGCATCGTAAAACGATCATTTTGGCATTGACGTTTTGGCTCTAACTAAAACAGAAGGATTTAGAAAGCGGAGAACTCAATGATGACTAATAATGGATATACGATAATATGATAATAATGACAGTTATGGTTTTGTTTGGCAATGCGCATGTTTAAATAGTATCTATGACACAATCAATTTTCTTTCCGTTGTAGTGCTTTTCTATCTCCCTTCGATACTGCTTAGTGATCAGTATTAATTATTAAATGTACATGTTTAGTTTATTGCAATCTAGAAAGCTATTATTACGAAAAGCATGTAACACATCAATAATGTTGGATTCCTTTTTCTGTATCGATATCATTTTTGTGCTTCCGTTTTTATTTAAGGTTACGATGAGGGTTACAATGGACACCACCATTATGACAGCTATGGATATAAAAAATACAATCGTTATACTTTGAAAGTAGTTGATGGTAGATTCAGCTACAAAGGAGCTGGTATGCATATAGATTTGTCGCTAAAACAGAAAAATACATGATCAATAATGTACATATGTTATATTTATCTTTTTTTTGATGATGCGTTAGTAGATACACGACATTTACTTTTATTAATCTTTTTGTGAAAAAGTGATGTTTGTATAAGTGTTTAGCATAAAATTCCAACAGGCACTTCTCAAATACCAAAGCAAAGGATCAACACTTTTATTACTTTTATTGACAATGGCACTCGCTTCTCATTTGATGAATGCAGACAAATTCAACGCAACGGTTTTACGTTAAACGGATTTTCAATCGAAATACAGAAGACTACTTGAAATATTTGACAATTTTTTTTTCAATATTAACAGCCTACAAACTAACATGCAATAAAGATTACTTCTTCAACCAATGGAACGACTGTTATAACCATTACCACAAAAGCGGTATTTGTTTTGGACGACTCAGAAAGAAACATTTGTTTGTTCCATATGTTTCAGGTAGGTGAAGCATAAGTAGAATTGTGCGTTGTTTGATGCTTCACTAAACATTTCATAAATTATTTTAATAAATATTAATGTCAGATGTGTTTGTGCCAGTAAAGAGCAGCATCTGTCTGTTACTTTTTCTAAAAGTAGTAGACACTTCTCCACGCTTGATCCACAAAAAGCATAATAATCGTCTAGATTTAAGCTAGCATTCTTTCTCTTTGGTCACCAATATTTTCAATACGAAACAATGCAATTTTATGGCAAGTATTTATTATTTATACTGAATTAAGTCTTGAAAATGCAAAAATGTTTGGATACAGTTTAAAAATGTTATTTCAAGCTAAATTTTAACTATTTTGTATGCTGAAATATGGAACGTCTGTAAATAAAAGTATATTTATTATATTGGGAAATATTGGTTAACACTGTTTTAACATTGGGAACTAACATGGAAGCTTGAATTTTTATGTGTTTGAAATATTAAGCATTGACTATGCGAAAAGAAATGGCAATAGTTGGTAACGCTTTTTGGGCTTGGAGTTCGTCCAATGGACTCTTTAATCTACTTGCTTTTGAACATTTTTTACCGTATTAAGTTGATAAATAATTGCAAGGAAAAATAGTAAATAAAATAATTATGACATTGTTTAGCACTAACATGCTTAAATAGTATGTAAGTGCACTTGCATTAAAAACATTTCATTAAAATGAATAGATACTAATGTTCCCTTCCATTTTATGAAAGGTTACAAGGACGACCACTATGGAGAGCACCATTATGGCGACTATGGATATAACAAATATCATTCTTACGGATTGAAAATAGTTGACGGTAGATTTAGCTACAAAGGCGCAGGTATTTATACAGATATCTATTCAAAATAAACAGTGAAAAAGGAAAAAAACACTTGGGGGAAAAGTAACTAAATGAATGTTATATTTATCTTTTTTGTTACTAATGAATATTTTATTCGTGTTTAAAGAATAAAATACCTACATGCAGTGGTCAAATCGGCCTCTTTATTGCTTTTATTGCCTTGACATAGACAATAAAGTAGTGCTTAGCATAAATGTAGACGAAATATTTATTTAATTGGTTTCAAGGTAGACCTATAAATGAAAAAGAACTCGATTTATATTTTGATAATTTTATTTTCAATATTAATAGCCTACCAACTTAAATGCAGTAAAGATTACTTCTATAACCAATGGAACGACTGTTACAGCCATTATCACAAAAGCGGTATTTGTTTTGGACGACTCAGGAAGAAGCATTTGTTTGTTCCATTTATTTCAGGTAATTGATAACGGTCGGTAATAAAGACAGTGATGTTACTTTAGCAATTCATGTGTAACAAATTACACTTATTTGTTTTATAAAGTCATTTATATGAAATATCCATTAAAATTTGTTTGAAGTGTTCTGTTTTTTAAGTGTGGCAATACCCTGTTTATACATATGCCAAATAAAATATTAGCATTTGTCAGGACGAAACAAGAAGTTATTGTTGAATATCTCAGTGATCCTTTCTTTCCATTTTTCTTTCCTTCATTCTTATACTTAAAGAATCTAAATTAGTAAGTAAGTAAATAAAAGAAATTATAGGAAATAAATGGTAGCATGTATATGTATTCAATTAACTTCGTTCAATTTCTGCTACAGGTTATGCTCATCATGGAGCAAGCTACCTATATAAGAAAATACTTCTTCACAAGAAAATTGCAAACCACCACGTAAACAGAGTGAAAAGTGTGGCAAACAGACATGTCGCCAAAATACACAAAGTGGCACATGGCCATGTCGGTAGGATCGCACACGAAGCTAACAAGCATGTAGGAAGAATTTCAAATGTAGCTAACCAACATATATACAAGTTCAAGAAGATTGTCAATGCTCATCTCAATAAACTTCACAAACATACAAAGTACCATTTGTCTGCGACAGAACGACAACACCAGAGACACCTTGCTGAACGCCACTACCAAAACAAAAAGCACCTCATCACTAAGAAAATAATAAATCACCATCATGTGGCGGCTATCCACAAGGCTCATCACTATGCAAAACCATATGGAAGTAAAGTTTATGTTGACAAGGGAGAGTATTATGGTCCGAAGAAAGTGACTGTTGTTACCAAGGGATACTCTGACTATGAACCATATGATTAGAAAGCTGACATGAAAAGATGTATGGATTCTTTTTAATATGTGTAAGATAGATGTTTAGAATTCTAAAAAAGTCATTTGTCCACAATTGCTTTAATGCTGACATTTTGAATCAATTGCCTTTTTCTTATATTAAAATTTTTGACCTCTACATTTGACATTTCTACACTGCATAATACTTCTTAATGAAAATTAAAAAAATCAATGTCAAAATTATCATGGGATAACATTTTAAAAAGTAGGCACATCTTTCCATAATTATAAACCTTGTGAATCTGCAGAACACCAAACAGTTTATTATAAAAAGTATTGACAGAATAAATAAATTATAATTTTGGATTGATAATGAAGCAAATTAAACTTATTTTGTCATAAAAGTTATTAATGGATTTGTTGATTTCCCCTATCATTTCAGGGACTTATGTGTAAAGGTGTTGTCGCCCCTCTGATGAAAATAGTCAGAAATGTGTTTAAATAATAGTTTACAAGACATATACCATATACTTATATTATACATAACATGTAATGTACCAAAAGTAAAGTTACATTGTTGTAGTGCACTTAATTGAACATATTTAGATATCTTATTGTTTTGTTTTTATTTACAGGATGATGACAGACGTTCAGTCAACTATAACCCTAAGATTAATGTAAATAAATTTATTGCAATCTTCATATGCATTTCTTATCAATTAGGCATACTATGAAAGTAATAAATAGGCTAAATACCCAATTCTATAGCACATAGTACTGGAGAAAATGGGCGTAATTATGTTTATTCCCACAATCATACTTGTACTGAGGTTTTACTTTATTACCAAACATAGAATCCAGGCAGAAATTGATGTTTATAGTGTATGCACGAAGCTCGTATATGAATCTATGCCTGAATATGAAATCGCCCAGCTGAAGATATGCAATTTCAATTGCACCTGGTCTATATTCCCCGTTCATTGTCGGAGAGTCCGATTTGTTTATTTACATTTTAATTCAATGTGGTGTTCTATTGTTCCATTTGATGTGTGTCGTTCTTTGTCTTAACTTTGTCTTTGCGGGGATTTTCGGCTTTTTGATCATAGTTTAACCCTGGTTTTCCCTGACTTATCCAATGATTTAGTGGAATATAATTTAGATACAACTTCTCTATACATTTTTTTAAATTAGAAAGACAACCCTAGTCAAAGTGCTTTACATTTTGTACAATTGCCGCAGTGCCATAATATCTGTTTCCATTACAGATAATTAACAAGTGTAATGTCTTATGATTTTTCAAAAAGGGATCATCTTTCAAATTTTTACGAAACAAACAAGGCTCGCCTTCACATTACATCTATTGCTTCATGATATCTTCTGATAGATTTCTCGTCATACCGGAATTGAAACCTCACCGGACTTGACACTTCACCGGATATTCTCACTTACAATGTGACGGCTGTCGTTAACGGAGGAGGACATGCTTACCCTTCCGGAGCACCTGATGTCACTACACGGTTTTGGTGGGAGTTTACATTACTAGTGCTTTGGTTCTCGTGTCGTCAGTTTCTATTAAGTTTGTTTGCTACGTGTTCTTGATTTTCAGTTCTTTTTTGTTTTTGTCCTGGTTAGTTGTTTATTTCCGCGCTTTGCCTTGTCCCTGGATTCACGAGTTTTAGATTACTACTTGAACCTGTTGTCTCGGTATTCTGTTGCCGGTATTTTATGTTCCTTTTTCTGTGTGTTTTGTATGTATATTTGGATGGTAGATACCTATCTTTTAACATTTAAACATTTAACGGCAAATACTGAAAAAAAATCGAATTTATATCACTGATCTTTGTCTAATGTGTCAAATGTCTGACCATCTGTCAATGTCAGCAGTTAACTCTTCACTTAGAGATGCTAACAAAACAATTACATGAACGACATAAATATATGTGGACCTGCAGAATACAAAGATGGAAAAGAGAGTGAAAATAAATCTTTATAAAACCTATTTGTTTTATATCCGATAATCCGTTGGGGGAAAGTATTTCTTTTCTTACTGTTGCAACCAGATATGACAATTGATGTTTTGTGCAGGCTGTGATAAATGGAATGTGTTCGACGTATCCATGAATAAAAGAATTTGTACATTGTTTTGCGTCGAAATCGTCTTATTTTCAAAATCAATTTCCTACTTTTGAGTTTATATCTTTGAATAAATTCTTTTGATGAGGGACCTATAGTTGTTTTTCTTTTTGTGTGTCTTGGGGACTGAATTAATGTCGCGCAAATGATGTCAATGTTCATTGGATTACTTTATAGCGGGGTATTTTCACCTGTGTAATATTTCGGGAGTTTAGAACCAAACAAAAAGCAAAACAAAACAAAATACCAAAAAAAAAAAAAAAGAAAAAAAACCAAACAAACAAACAAACAAAAAACCATCAGAATAATTTAGACTGTTTTTCTTTGCGTTCTCAAGTTGTTAGATATTAAAGTGTAAAGGCAAGACATATTTTAATGTAATTTATTTTGGTGGTTCGTTCTGAGTGCTAATGAAAGCGGAAATTTACACCCATACGGTATCTAAACGGTACTTCTTCCATTTTGTAGCAAAAACATGAACATTAAAATGATAAGGTAAAGCCACATTTAAAAGGTAAAAACCAAATACAAA
>JAOXYH010676864.1:0-13226 GCA_028566455.1 Botula fusca | reverse complement strand
TTTCGAATCTCGTATTTCGAATTTCGAATCTCGAATTTCGCAACTCACGTGATCTTTTTTGGGCTTTCTGATTGGTTCATTTTGGATCTCGAATTTCGAATCTCGAATTTCGAATTTCGAATCTTGAATTTCGAATTTCGAATCTCGCATGAGCCTTCTGGCTTTCGTAGGTACGAGATTAATACTTAATGAAAACTTACAACGATGTCAGGTTGTACAACCCTTTAAATGTTCCGGATGTAAGACTGGATATTTTGTTCCTATTAACACTTATTAAAGACATGGGACAAGATGAAAAGAATTAATCAGTTTTCCTTTTTTAAGGAAGAGATTACTATTACCGTACAAATTATCTGAAAGTATCCTATCTACGATTCCAGACATGTATATTCGTTTTGATATATAATTGACTCCAATGATATAATAACTACATTGCATAAATATAGTGGCATTGTCAATAGTAAATATTTGTTTGTTATATTTGTTTTTTTTACTAATGCCATCTCGTGAAATAGTCATCTTTCCAGTTAACGACTTTGAATCCGCTTTTTGGAATTTCATGAAAAGGGAAATAACCCAACCACAAGATAGACTGGTTCGCTCTCTCGTTTAGGAGAGGAAAAACAATTGTCTTTTTTTCTTGGAAACTGAAATTATATTAAACTTTTTAAGTATTTGAATGATTTGAAATAATTAATTAAAAAGTCACCAATCAATTACCGAAGTTCAAATAATTCCAGTTTTTAAATAAAGTCTACTGCCTACCTTTACAGCAAACCTGTATGTCTTGTGAATAGGTTACTTCCCTTTCCATAAAATTGTAAATGCTGGAGTTAAAATCAGTAATTGGAAATTAATCGTTACTTTATTGCCATGAAGTTACTTTTTGAGAGTACATTAAGACCAAAGTTGCAACTAGTTCGATTATATTCAGCATGAGTTTGCAAAAATTCTACTAACGATTCTATTGTCTGAACTTTGGATGAATCTTTTTGCCGTTATTTGAACAAACCGTTAGTACGGTAAACGGAAATGTAGGTCTGATGTTTACGTTTATCCATACTCACAAAACCGTTAGTATTGTAGAATTTGAAGCATTCAGGTTTAAAATCTGTATTCTGTTTCCGCTGAAATCACTGCAATAAGATCATTTTTAATTCATTTTACGTTGTTATTTTCAAAAAATATACAATTATTGTCTAAAAGAACATAACAAACGATAAACGATGCCGAGATTAATAAATAAAGTCCATAAATTTGCATTCTTGATATACAATGCAGTGTGAGGTTTTGATCATTGATGGGTGCCTTACGTTGACTTTGCGATGAAAAACAGCAGCCCATTGCCGTTCGTTATTTTCAAAGATCATTTAGGAACATCATGTCATCATCAGTTATATCATATTCCTCCTTTTAAAATGAAAAATATATCGCATAAAAATAATTTACTGATAACATTTTTGTTCGATAAATGTAGTGTAGGGACAAATCTGGATTCAGCTAATTTTTTTAACATTTATCAGAATCAATATGTACAAAACTTCATATTAAAAGCTTGAGTTTCGTCTGCGTGCAAACCCATGGAACTTGAATCAAGTGAATTGGCAAGTAACCTTCTTTACATTGTGCACTTTACAGGCATTTACATGAAATAGGACAATTCAAATGTCTGCTGCTCTGTGCATTTATTATATATTACGTTAACATCGAGTAGATATTTGTCTACTTTACCATTAATTCCCGAAAAAAAATTACAAAATATAAATGGCCAACACTTTCAACAATCAAAATAAAAAGATACTGTTAAATAATTTATTTTTGCAGATTTCAATTTTCCCCTAATTCGCATTTTATATGTCAGTTTATGATCCTTTGGTATTAATACCAAAGAGGATGAAATGGATCTTCCAATACAAAAACTACATAAGTGTCCATACAAACAACGTTATATATGCTTGATCAATCAAATGCTCTCGCTAAATTATTAGCATCTATTCTATCAGCAGTGAAAACTGGGCTTCAGGCGTACTGTGAGACAAGATACTCAAGGAGTGATATGAATCAGATGTGGAACCTAAACAATTCTTTTTTTCTGTTTTACATCTCTACACTTTACACTGCTAACTGAAAGACAGGCTGAAGGAATTGGTTCATCTTTGTTCGGACAAAAACAGCAGTCAACGCAAATATCAATATCTTGTTTTGCAAAGAGATAACCCTTACTTTGTTAAACACCATTCTGATTCTAACAATAAGTACTCTTGATTGATATCGTCAAAATGTTGGTTTTTCTGATCGACGACATATTTGTTATGTTTAAAGGTCGTGTTCTCAACAGACATTCAGTATTCCACTGGATACCAATTGTTCTCCCCTACTAGCCGACTTATTCCTTTATTCGTATGAAACAGAGTTCATAAAGGGAATTATTCAGAAAAAAGAAAAGAACTTGACCAAATCCTTTAATTTCACCTATCGCTACATAGATGACCTCCTTTCCTTGAATAATTCTAAGTATGGAGACTTTCTGGATCGCATCTATCCTAATATACTTGTAATATAGGAAACCACAGATAAGAGTCTTACCATCTTGAAATCAAAACGGATGGACGGTTGAGGTCAAGACTAAAGGAAAAAGAGATGAATTTAACTTTCCGGTTGTCAATTTCCGTTTTATTTGTAGCAATATCCCAGCAGCACATGTATATATTTCTCAGTTAATGCGATACTAACGGACGTGCGTTTCCTATATCTAGATTTTTTAGATAGAGGGTTGCTGCTGACTAGTAGGTTAGAGGTTCCTGTTTTATCGCTCATTTTCTATGTTGTATTGCTTGATAGTTGTTTTGTCCATTCACGGTCTTGTCTGTTGCCTTGTAATATATGAGTTTGGATTACGCTTCGGTATCTTCAATATTTTATTTTTTATATTTGTTCGCTTGTACAAATTGTTCAAGGGTATGAAGTAATTACAATACAAGTGTTGGTAAAACTAATTTTGCGGATATGTCGCAATGGCGACAATAACGAAAATTAGAACGCCCCATATAAATATTTTCACATTTTATCTATCGATTATTTTCTAGTTTCGTTACAGGGTGTCGTACGGTATATTAAATAGAGCTTCTATTAAGTACTTGTATAGACTAAGGTAAAACAAAGTGTGATGCATTTCATACCGATTTGCATCGGATGTGCACATTTCGTAAATTAAGTACTCGTCAGCGAAGCTAGGGACCAAAACTTTGGAAGACCACAACTGTTATAAAAATTGTATAAAAGCGAGAACATGCCAAATAACTGAAATAGGTAGCCAAAACCATCTACGGACAGATCTTTTCATGAAGGAGATAACTCCGTAGTTTTATTAAAATTTTGGGAATTTAAAAACGTTAAATGGTGTCTACTTCGAAGTTGAATGATCCCTTAAAATCATGCCAACCTTATCGTGCATTTAATGGTTAAAACAGAACTTAAGGAACGGCTGAAAAGAGATTTGCATTTTTAACGTTGAGGTCATCTTTTCAGGAGCGAAGAAGACTTCAGACGGCTATGTGATTAGATATCTTCTTTCCTTTTGAAAGAGGATTCCCAGATCCCTTGTGTTATGTCGAAGATAACTAGACCTAATGGTATGACAGGTAGGCACAAGAAAATAGGGATAGGATACCTGTTGCTCTTTTCTAACATATCCTCCTTAAATAAAATTAATCTTTCTCTGTTGATGCCTGTTTTGACTTCTCGTAGAAAAAATACCAATACCTTAGGCATCACCTGGTGAAAAGCATTCTAAAATCCAAGACAAATATATGTTGCACATACCTAGTGAATGCAGTAGGGGCAGATGCGTGAATTACTGATCAACAAATAAAATTAAGAAGATATCAAAATGCTATCCAATCGTTGTCCTTATTGTAGCTTCTCTAATGCAAAGGTAGACTGGTATCACAGTTAAGGTTATGTGACGAAATATATACTAGTGGGATACATCGTTGACTGAATAATCATGTCCTTGATTGCCACACTGGTTAGCTTTCCTGGCCATTACATGTTCTATTTTTGAAGGATAATCACATATATTTTGATCCAGAAAAGTATAGGTCACAACCCGACCAAACTTTCCTAATTATGAGTATTTTTGTTTTCTTTCCTATATCTGGATTTATTTGCCTGTGGTTAAGGAATCTATTTATTCTTCTTATTCCTTTCCTCTTGTATCCTTACATGTCAAACTAGACGTTAATTTTTCCTCCACATCAGATTAGCGGATTTAAGTGTCTTTGTATTTACAGAGAGTTATATTCAAGGTTTCCCTTTATGAAACTTCATTTAGTGTACTAAGTTTAGTTTATATTCTGATTTAGGCGTTTGACCTTAGATACCTTTACTATTGTCATTCGTGTTTACCGAGACTTCGGTCCGTTGATTCAATTGTCTGTTGAAAAGAGTCGGCTACTGGTCCATTAAGAGTAAACAATATAATGCGAACTTGCAGGAGCCAAAATTAAATGTGAACTTACAGGAGCCATAATTATTTGCCAATATTAAGCAAACGTACTTTTATGGTTGATTTACTTGGGTATTGAGTATCTCACAAAATGGTTATTGTCTGCCCTTCCAACAACGGTAGATATATTACAGTTAACATTTCATATTTTTTTAATAAAGTCAAAAGGAAACAACTTACCCCATTACAATTTCAATCATATCGATTGTACATATGGAGAAGTATGGGGGAGGCTTTTTGTTACAAATATTGCCATAAAATCATTACCCAATTCAAAGAAGAAACACTTTCTTTCGCGAAAAGCATTTGTTTTTAATAAGTAATTTAAAAAGAGCAAATAAAGGTGTTATCAGAAAATCACGTGCATAAAGATAGGTTGATGAGCAGGCTGCATAGAATTGAGTCCATTGATGAGTTTTTAACCAGCAAATCTGTTTACATTTACATGTGTATTATCGGCCTTCTAGGAAATTGGAAACAAACAATTTCAACAGATGCATCAAAATCAGTATGAAACGTATTACTCTTTTTTTCATACTGCGTCCATGTTTGCGTTGATAGTTTACTGTATTCTTAAACAAGAGGCTATACATTTATATTATCCATCATACAGTTTAACGTCTAGTTAGTTATGTTCACAACCTGCATAGGTTTACCAATTTGTTTGACGCGGATTTGCCTGTGTGCATGATAGACATAGGCACAAAAAACAATTTTAAAACTAATGGTATGCCTTATGCGCAAAGAAGTTGCTCCGCTGTACATGTATAAGACATATATAACTTTATTGTTCATATCACATCAGTTTGACAGAGACCGTCAAATGCGTAATTATATATGTTGATATGCAGCGAGTGTATGTTAGTCAGTGTCCTGTCAATATTTTTTTAATATGGAACGGAACTCAGAGCTGAAATGTTATATAAATTATCTTGCTCTCTAAATACTGCATATATCTTAAATGTCAAAGGATTACGTTTGCAACTGCTTCAGCTATTTTAAACATTTAAGACAAATTGGTCTGAACGGACCGATCAACAGATTGTGTAGTCTACTCATCAACGGACCCTTTTTAATAATACTTCAATAACTTTGAACGCACTGAAAATAGAGTTTCACTATTTACAAGGCACATTGCTCCTATGGTCATCTTTCATATGTTATATAACTGTTATCTGTGAGTTCAACAAAAGCATTTAAAACCAACAAAAGTTTTCATTGATTATTTTTTGAAATACAAAAATCTTCTTGGCTTTGTTCTTTTTTCAACAGATCCATCTACGATGTTACCTAATTCAAAATAAGATCAACCCACTCAATAAACCGAATGACAAGGGTGATCTTACAGTACTAAATCATGGTAGGAACAATTCAAGTAATTGTATCCCAGATGTACATGTCTTTTATCTTGCAGACATTAAAGAGAATGTAACTATTAAAATTTGACTTGCACTTCACTGAACCTGTGTATTTTAGATACGATGTGAAAAGCAGGTTTCATTTCTCAACTAGTTGAGCTGTTCAGAAGAATGCATCACATAGTAGTTTGATCATTTTTTGGTACTATTCCGACATTCGTATTTTGATATATTTATGAAATCAAAAATTTACTTACACATTTTGGAATTTCTCAAAACCACGTGGAATATTTTTAAGCTTTCGACTGGTGCAATTTAGAAAGTTTCCTTCTAAGACATGTGAATCTTTGACGGAACAACCACAGTCAGTAACTGTCTCACATGCAGTTAATTCATTAGGCGAAAAAATCATCCATATCATTCCATAAACGCACCATTCTATTTTGCTCAGCATGATAGTTTTTGATGTAGATTATTAGCCATGCAAATTCAATACTGAAAAAATGCATCAAAGTGTTAGACTTAAAGATGAATTTTAGCTAGCAAGATCATAGAATCTCATTTTGTTGTACGATGTAAAACAAAGTGCGATACATTTCATACCGATTTCGATGCATCGGATATGCACATTTCGTAAATTAATTACTCTTCAGCGATGCTAGGGACAAAAACTTTGGAAGACTTAAACTACTGTCAAAAATTTGTAAAAGCGAGAACATGCCAAAATGACAGAAACAGGAAGCCAAAACCATCTACGGACAGAGCTTTGCATGAGTCAGATAAGTCCATTGTTTTATCAGATTTTGGGGAATATAAGCACGTTGAATTTAAAGTATCATTTCGGGCCAGTACCAAAGTACTAGCTACTGAGCTGGTGATACCCTCGGGTAACTGGTAACTGGTTATTTTTTGCGGGTAACTTAACTTGAGCATTTTACCTCTAGGTCATTACATGCGCGAACACGAAATATCTATAAATAAGTTCACAAACAAGTTGATCGTGCAATGTTCTTACCACGTAATAAATATATCTCATTTTCAAACATTTTCGACAATATTTTCGCAAAAATAACCACCTATGCTTAGATAGTAATGTCAGTGAAATTTATATTGAAACAATTTATGCGGTCTTAATAAAACAACTGACTCGGGGATGAAAATGTAAATCCTACCTTTTTTTTGTTGAAAGCAGGGACAGAAACGCAGCACTCCTCGAAAGGAAAAGGTTATGTTCTAAGCAGATTGAAAATAACTCTGAAAAACGTATACCCATATTATATGTCAATTGATACTATCATAATACAACACTTTATGAAATCAAGCAGTTCTTAGGGGTCAAATTATATATAAATATATTGTATATCTTCTTAAATTTAATATTATGTATGTTTTGCCTAGAAACAAGACGTTCTCAGTTTCTTTCTTTGGCATTCCTTTGTGCCGAATTTTTTCAAATTGCGAATTGAGTATTTAGGCCTTCAGGTTCCAATCAGGTTATAATTTCTTTATAAAAGAGGTTACTTTTACTTTTCTGGAAAATCTCTTTACGCATGACGGTGATGTATGCATAGTAGGAGATGCTTACCATGTCGACGCACCCGGTCTCACTCCTTATGGAGTCCCATTTGTTTCTCGATATTGTGTATTCCAAACGAATTGATGCGTCTGGAATTTCGATATACTACGCTACCTTGTACTTTGCAAAAGACTTTTCTATTCCGAAAAGTTTTATATTTTCCAAACTTTGGTCACTTGTAAAAAGTATTTGATAATTTGATCGTCCTTTTGTATAGCCATTAATTCTGTTGTTAATAAAATTGTTGCATATAATTAGTTGTTTTAATAATCATGACTTTCTATTCAAAAATTGTAATTAATTGTTAAGAAACGTTTCTAAGAAGATCTTTTTCTACCAATGATGTCGGAATTTGTTCAATAAAGAAAAAACTGTATTAAATTTCCTTTTTATTGGAACCTATGTCTGTTTTATAGTTCATGGAGTCAACATTACTAGTAATTAATATTTCATTAAGTTGAAACTTGAAACAGCTATATTTTTCGTGTTGCAGTCAGACGAAATTGATCGAAGAAATTTGATAGAAACATTTCTATTTCTAGATTATTTATAATTCATACTTTTTTTTTACGGTTCTATCGTTGTCTCACATTAATTATAATGTCCAAAGAATTTAAAGGTCAATATTTGAAGGTGACACCTGATAATCTGTCTTGTTTTCAGCTCGTTCTACGTTAAAGTTGATGTTATCAGTGATACGTGAGTAGCGCATGATAGTTTGATAAAGATAAGTGCACACATAACATCTAATGTTGACATGCCAAGCTGTCTTATTGTAAGGTTAATGTTAACTTTGCAAACTGTCATACCGTCAAGCCCATGTTATTTTGGCATACTAGAAAACACGGGCTGGGTTCGTGGGTTGGGGTGATGGGCTGGGGCGATGGACTCAGTTTGGGCTGGGCTCATGGGTTGGGGTTCTGGGTTGCAAATGGGCTGGGGTCTTGGGCGTTAACATGGGTTCGTGGGATGGGTTGATTTTTTTTTTACGAAGAAATTAATTTTGCATATCACAGTCTTAAACGTAATAATTAGTTAAAAATAATTAAAAAGTTAATACTAATAGTTAATAAACCAATATACCCTTACCCTGAGGGGCGCGAGTCCCAAACGGGTTATTGAATTTAAATCGCAACCCAACTATCGGTGTTAATTCAATGGTTTTAATGTTAAAAAACAGAAACAGGAGACTGAATTCCGAGATATTGAGGACTTGTTACATTATATTTTATGGCATCAACTTAAGTATAAAGTTGGGATTTGTCCCCGGTTTCGGATTAACCAGAACTAACATATTAATTGATAAACAACCTTTGGTTTACTACCTGGTAGTGTGGTCTGTTGCAAGTGAAGATATGATAAAGACACTCTTTCAACAAAAAGTTTGTCAAAATCAGACTTGAAATAAAAAAGTTATGATTCAGTCTGTTGGCTCTATTTGACCGTTTGTATCTTGGAAACAGTAAAAGTTACATTAAATTTAAATTTGTTGTCATATTACTGAAAGATATTTTAACAAGGAATCTAAAGAAAACAAAATGTTTTTGTGAAACACCAATGCCTCCAGACACTTGACTGTCTGTGACAAATACTTCAAACAAAGTTTTTGTCACAGGATGACAGATATGGCAAAAACGATATACATTGTAAACGCATCAAAAACAGACAAAAATAACCGCTCTATACCCGAAATTATGAAAAAAGCAAAATTTCAACCTCTTTGGATCTCAAGTTTCCAGACGGATAGAGGTAGACCCTCCATATTCAATTCCACTTTTTATTATGTAGCAAGGATCATTATATGAAAATTCCATGGGAATGGGTCAACTGGATATAAAAATATTGCATGGAATCATACAAAACAATACTATTTTCAATCCCTTTCGTCCCCTAGTTACCATAGGGATATGGGTTGATCTCTATTTTCAGTTCAAGGCTCTATATACATATAGTAGCAAATTTAATTGAACTAAAATTTAATTAAAATCGGTCAACTTGAATAATCTGCAGACAGATGACAACGGCCCACTCAAACATAATATGACTGCATTTTTTATATACAATAACGGTCCAACATGGTGCAATGTAATTTTAATGATCATACATTGTAATACATTATAAAATAAATTGTAAAAATAAAAAAGAGAAAACCTCAATAATTTTCCTCCTGTAATATTATCAGTTACTTAGGAAGTACATCTGCACCTTGGCAGGATTATAGTACAATTCCTTTGGTAATGTCATCAAAATTGTAATTGAGAATAAATAATTTGTTTTCAACTGTGTCAATCTTTTTCGTATTACATGTACTTTGATGGCTATGCTTCAAAACAATGAAGACGGTGCTTAATAAAGCAATACCGAGATTTTATCTGTCTTATCCAGCAGAGAGAGATTTACAGTAAAAATAATAAAAAAAATGTCAAACCAGCATAGTTTTCACAATGTCATTTTATCAAAAGTTATTAAAGGAGGAGTTTGGATGTTTCTTTCTTTTCTTTTTAAATCCAAGCATTTCAATTAATTAATTAATGTCTTTAATGTCATACTGGATAAACATACTTGCAGGATAAGATTTCCATAAAATTCTGTAAATATATATATAACGTATATTTTTCTTCAAGTGTTGCTTTATGCATGTTGGTCACATCATTTCCTGTTTTTAAATGGGATATTTACAATTATTCTTACAAATGAAATGATAATGAAGTTAATTGTTTCGGTAATCTATTGCGGTTTTGTTTAAGTATAATTGTCAAATAGATCAAACTCTTATTCAGCCAATCTTATGAACCCAGCCCATGTTAAACCCACCAACCCACCCCATCAGCCCAACCCATGAACCCAACATATGAGCCCATCAAAAATTGAGCCAATGAGCCCAGCCCAAACTGAGCCCATCGCCCCAGCCCACGACCCCAGCCCATGTTTCTAGTATGCCTGTTATTTTGTATAATAACGTAAGTCAGGTAATGAGTGTCAGGAGGTAAGGTTAACTTCAGAAGATTTACTACAGAAAAAACAGACTAAATGTCCTCACGGCACAATTTGTCAGCTTATATAAAAAAAAAAATAAATATGATTGTCGATTAAAGTATAGATTTTTCAATCCCGAAGATAATTATTTCTCCGAAGATAATTATTTTTCCCATTGAAATGTATGTAAAAAATAATTAACTGTGGCTTTCCATAGTTATGCGCTATTAGATGTATCATACCTTGAATATATCCTATATTATCAAAAAAATAAAAAAGATTTGATTGCACACATCATAATGCTGTCAGGGGAATGGATGGCAGTGTAACATGGGATTAAAATCAAATTCTTACACTGCTGCATCAAGTTTTTTAAGCTGCAAAAATATGGCACTTTCAAAGGACCAGGTATGCCGAGGATAGGTATACCTGGTAAGCGATAAGCCTCTGATTCACGATACTTTCTGTCATGTGGAAAAAATAGGAAAATAACAAAAAGCATTGGGTCATGAGTCTGTGTTTTTATATTTTCAGTATTGTCAGAATTGATAATTTTACACAGGTCTCGTGTGATTATTCGCTTTCCCTGTTTATGTCTCCTCTTCTTCGAAGGGAGACATATTGTTTTAGTGATCATTCTTCTTCTTTTTCCGCTAATCAAATTTTGTCCGGGGCATACCTTTTTGTCTTTTGAGCTAGACTCATGATATTTGGAGGGTAGATGCATTAGGTCAAGACAAAGTGCAGAGTACCACATTTGGGTCCCCGGGGGTCAGTCCCCGCCTCCACTCGACATTAATTTTCATAAAAAATGGACAATTTTGTCCGGGCATAACTTTTTTGTCTTATATGCTAGCCTCATGATGTTTGGAATATATATGTATTAGTTCATGGCAGTATGCAGAGTACCAAACTTGGCTCCCCAGGGACCAATCCCTACCCCCTAAATGTCAGTTTTTAATCTATACCTTCTTTCACATCAACAATCTTTATTTATTTTGGAAATGGTTGAAATCCCCACCCCAAAAGCATATATTTTATTACTCATGATAACAAAACAAGTTAAATGCAATATACATCTAAGCCCTGGGGGTCATCCCCAGCCCCCAGATACCAGATATCTTAATTTATTTTAAAAACGGTTCAGATCCCTGCCCCTAAACTATATATTTTTTTATTCACTATGAAAAGACGAGTTAAATGCAATAAACGTTTTTGCCCCGGGGGTTATCCCCACCCCCTTCACAGCAGAAACTTTAAATTTTCTTGGACATGGTTGAAATCCCCACCCCTAAACCATATATTTTATTAATCATGATAACAAGACAAGTTGAATGCAATATATATCTAAGCCCTGTGGGGTCATACCCCCCAATACCAGATATCTGAATTTATCTTAAGAATGGTTGAAATCCCTGTCCTTAAACTATATATTTTCTTATTCAGTATAAAAAGATGAGTAAAATGAATTTTTTTTGCCCCGGGGGTAATCCCCATCCCCTTCAAATCAGAAACCTTTTAATTTTCTTGGAAATGTTTGAAATTCCCACTCCTAAACCATATATTTTATTACTCATGATAACAAGACAAGTTGAATGTAATATACATCTAAGCCCCGGGGATCATCCCAAACCCCCTAATACCAGATATCTTAATTTATCTTAAGAATGGTTGAGATCCCTGTCCCTAAACTATATATTTTCTTATTCACTATGAAAAGACGAGTTAAATGCAATAAATGTTTTGCCCCAGGGGGTAGTCCCCACGCCCTCGCAGGACAAATTGAAGGGGAGACATATGTTTTAGTTTACTAAAACAGTTCCCCCTAGTTTTACATGTTTTTGTCGGTAACTTTTCTGTAGTGTTACTGTTTCATGGTTTGAAAGATCACGTGTTTCTCCAGAAATCTGTTTTGATGACAATCAAGAATCTGGGTAGGCTGCCATCAGAGGAGTTGGTGTTACATAGGACCCTAATGGAACTGTTCATCAACAGATTCTCCTTGGCTTAGGAACCATTTGACAGACTTGTCTCCCAAATACCTTTAAGTGTTCAGATGGTGTTCTGCTATTAATAGCAAGAAAGCTGTTAATGTAGTATGTGAGCTGAACACATCCGAGAAATTTTGATGGAGTCCAAATTATCATGAACATTCAATTTATGTTCTTCATAGTGTGTGTGTGACCAAGATTGATTGAATTGGGTTCAGACAGTGCCATTTTCAGCTGTGTCTTGGCAATCGGTTTTTGGTGGTAGAGGAAACAGGGGTGCCCAGAGGGAACTGCTATCAATGGTCAGGGAAAAGGCTGTTTCTGCAAGTCATTGTTTCTCTTGATTCATCCAATACCTTTAAAGAAATAAAGATTGAGTTTTGATTATGCATTAAGCCTGTGATTTCACGAAGTTGTTTTTTGATAGCAGTCGGAGACCAAAGATGGTCACCACAAAGAGATACTGTAAATTCAGAAATTATTGCAATGTTTTTATTATTGCGAATAATGCGACAGGACGTTAATTGCATTAATAATTTTCAAAGTTACATTTTTAGTTCGCCTCTACAAAGTAGAGGGGGAATATTGTCCTCGCCTCTGTGTCCACATCCACAAGGTTAAAGTTTACGTAAGAGTTTTTTTTCAACAGGTTCCATTTGATGCCTGGTCATGTAACTTTGCATAGGGATGTATCCTAGGGAGTCTATCAACATCCCAACAAAAATAGGTGACCTTGACCTGGATTTCATGCTTCATTGATCTTAGAAAATCTGGTTAAAGTTTACGTCAGAGTTTTTGTTCAACAGGTTCCAGTTGAT
>JAOXYH010675756.1:0-13227 GCA_028566455.1 Botula fusca | reverse complement strand
ATCATATGTTTTGTACAGTTTTATTAGGAAAACCTGCAAATTTCACTGATAAAAGATAAAACTCCTATTTAAATACATTTACCTACTGAAGTGCAATGACATGTGTTTAGAACAGCCATTGTTTGCATTTTATGACGATGAATTTTGTCTTAAAGACCTTCAATTGCGGTAAAAAAACTAGCGTCTTCAAATATAAATTTTGGTGTAGGGGAGGTAATCATTTTTGGCGCCAAGTTTTAAATGGTCAGCAAAGGGATGAGATCAAGAATCAAACCTCGTGGAAAGCGCAAGACTGAAAAATCTCAGACACCCTCGGATAAGCCTTCTCCATCTCAGACTCGGCAAGCATCGACAGAAGACGAGAAATCTTATCCTCGGGTGACTGGCATTTTAGTATTGTATATTCCCTTGTGTTAAATTCATATTTCCTTATTCCTTGTGTAACATTACACGTACTGTTTTGCGAGATTTTTTGGTTTCACGGAAGTAATTTTTGTTCTCACCCACTCCACCTCGGTGAGAGCACCTGCAGGAGCATTTTCCCGCAATACTTGTGTCCTTTTGACATTCGTTTAATGGCTTCCTTGCAAAGTCTCGTCTAGTAAAATGTCATCACATTCGATGTATTTTACCTAAATCATCTTTTATTGCAGTGGAAACTAAGGCTGCATTCGTGGATTAATTTTTTGTGCAATTTCAACCGAGTATGCTTGATGTTAAAAATGTTTTAAAATTTTGATTCATTGATAATTTCATGCACAGAGCATGCTTAAGGTTAAGTGAAATATAAGTAACAAGTAAAAAAAATGCAGTTGCCACGAAGATAAGATAAGAATTTTTATAACCAAAAAGTCACAATTAGAATTCAATCTTTCTACTTCCACTTCACTGTTTTTCCTGAGCCGTACCACTTCTAGTAAACAGGAAGTTCTTTCTGATTTTCTATATGAAAAAACATACATGTGTATTTTTTTTTAATTTGAATGTATGGTTAAATTAATTTTCATTAATGCAGCAAACATGCAGATGGGAGACTACAACCTCTAAAATTCTTGAAACTTTAGAGATTGTTACGCATTTTTTTTTAAACAAGAAGAATCATTTATTACTTTCTTCGCAAAAATTAAAACGAAAACAAGTTACAACATTTTTGTATGCATGTTGCCTTACAACTTTAGAATTAAAAATCTGAAATGCTAATTTCAAGCATTTTCAAATGTTTGAAGTTTGTTTTTGAAAAAAATGAGTCTTTTTCACATTAATTCTAATATATTTGTAAATAAACAAATTAACTTCTATATTTTTACGGAAATGCAATATTATGTAATTTATGTGAGTTTTAAAATAATCTGTTTGCAAAAGAATTTTCCTTATAAAAGTCTTATATCTGACGTGTTTTCTTCAAGTCATGTTCATTACAACGTTTATTGCAACAGAAAGTATGTAGAATCTCTGACTTGGTTATTGATTTTATGGGATTTTACACTTTGGTCTCAATTGCTGGTCAATGGCCCTGGGGTTGAATCCTAATGGACGGTCGTTATCATCGTTAAGGTGCCAAGATCTTGTCATACAGGCATTGTAATGCTGTTAATTTTATTTTCTGGCTTCTCTGACAAGTGTCAAAGGTGATTGATGATGTTAAAATGATATATATTGAGAAAAACTTTCTGGAAAGGCATCATAGTTCCAAAATGCCTCAGAAAAGAGTAAAAGAGTTAAGTTTCAGAAGCGAGATAATGATTAAAGAAGTATTTACAAAGTTGAATGGGAAAAGAAGTCACCAAATGGGAAACATTATGTTAGATCTGATGCAAGAAAGTCTGAGCAAAGCTTTAAGTAAGAAACTACTGCCAATATTGAAAGAAAATATGGTCGAGGTAGATAATTCAGATGAGGTGTTAGTACTGAGACCAGGACCAGGTAGTACAAAGATTTTTACCGATACATAGACGACTCAAGCAGGGGAGAAAGGATTAAACATCGCTTTCTACATACAAACAGGACATGTAAATCTTTTACTAGAGCATTCTATGAGCTTCAAGAGCAGTTTGAGTTTGATTATGACAAGGTCGAGCAGCGTACCATATGCTGAGGAGAAAAAGTACTTTGTGCCCTGTGTAACTATAGTTCTAAGATTTATCAACTGTATATATGAAGAGATAGAAAATGGAAAACCAGGCAGGAAAACAGGTGCACCAAACAGGAGGATGTAGATAGCTTTTGCAGATTCAGGCATATCCAACACTGCCTGGTGCCAAATCATGATGGCCATCAATCATCCATCTCATGTACAGTAATGAATTTGGAAAACTGTTGGTATAAATGAATAAAGAAGACATGAAGGAATAGCAAAAAATAGTGAAAAAGACTCTTGAACGTACTGAATTCAAGTTATCAACACCTATACCTGCAGAATGTCACTCTCGATACAACAATCCTTTGTTCGGATCCCGTGGTAAAACTCAGTTTCAACCAGCAACGCAAGCTGTAACTACAGTTGTGGAGAATGTTACCAGGAAAAGGATTGTCGGACTAAATGATTCCAATAAACTGTGGAAGACAGCAAGTAAAGGTCTAAGGGAGATAATCCAGTGTTTCCTGGTCACCCTGGACACTTTTCAGCCAATATTAAAACAGAGGACTCTATAGGAAATGAAGATTGTATGGTGAATTTCTAGCATAAAACATGGCAAATGATGATGATCCATTTGTCATTTGACAGTTAACTACTTACGGAGATAGCCATGGGTATAGAGGCTTCAGCGAGAAACAAAAGAATAAAATCTGCATGATCCAAGACACCTTTCATAATCACGAGTGCGAACTATAGATAAAGCAGAATTCGGTGTATTTATTTTTCCGGGTACCACCAAAGCTGACCGTCAAAAACTGCAGAGGAGGTTTACCTTAGATTTAACAAAGAGATGTACAGTAGAGAAGTGAAGCAGCAGAGGATGCGAACAGACCGGTAAGCAGGTTAAGTTACGCAGCCGATAGTATAATCGATTTGTACAGTAGACACTGTGGTGATACATGGCCTGCTTATTCTTACTGAAGCCTTCCATCTGGGACAGGAGGAGGACCACCGGTGTCTTTATATGACTGAAGATGATAAGAGGAATATGCGAAGCTGTATAGACATTAGATTTGGCAGACAGAACTTTGTGAAAACTCATTTCGGAACAAGCGAGCAAAAATGTTAAGCTACAAATCGTGAATATAAGAAGTCAAATCCAAAGGATATTACCTTTTTTTTCCAGGAGTTTTTCTGCAAGGATTCACTCTACAGTACACAAACTTAATCATGGCCCGATGAATTAATGCTGTTTAAATGTAAATGTCTTGGTGTACCACGGACAAAAAACTCTCTGCCTATAAGATAGCTGAAAAGAGAAGATAAAATTCATGAAAATCAACAATTCCAAAACCCAAAAAACTTCTGCTGTGAAAGAACAAACAGTGTTAACTTCAAAAATATGGATTTTACGATACAGAAGCGGAAGAAAAAGAGGAGGAAACATACCAGAAATGACTAAATGATCCGGAGGTGACTGAAAAACCTAAACGCAGACTCAGATCTGATCACTGTTGTGTAAAAAGTAATATGTGTAGATAATACATGTACTAAAACATAATGTTACTAAAATGTATATTCTGCGTACACACTATGCTTCTGACATATTGAAGGAAGAAGATTTTTTACAAGTTTATCTATTGTTGTTAATAACAGTTGGGTCTAAAGATAAATGTTCTGGATTTTTACATAGACTATTATGATAACGGCGTGAAATATGCATTTCGGGGTGTATGTGTTTTATTCCGTGATGGAGCATTTACATGAATCTATGAGCCAAATAAATTTTTTCTTCCATCAGGCCATTTCACTTTTAAACGACCATATTTTGGTCCTTTGGTTAATCCTCTTTTTCTTTTGTTTACCGCAAAATTAGTAGACCAAATTTGGCAAACCTTAGAATGTTGAACTTTATGATCAGTTTTGGAAATAAGGCCTGCAATTTGCAGAGCTCTCCGTTCAGGATCCATATTGGAAATGGCATGTGACCATACAGTACACAGAATATATAAATTTGTACCAGTATCCAACGTGATTTGCATATTTGTCTGGCGCCGAAAACTGAAAATGTTCCTACCAAGGTTGCAGTCTGCATTAATTGCTATGTGCAATTTAATGTGAGCATACCTGACGTTGTTTTTTTTTAATCATTCTTTGATTAAATCAAAATTTCATCCGAAAAGCATGCTTAAGGTTAAGTGAAATTTGATTTACATGCGAAAAAAGTGCAATAACCACGAAATTTTTAACCTCAAATCAGAATACCATTTTTCTACTTTCAGTTTACTATTTTTCTTGTGCTGCACAACTTCTAGTAAACAGAAAGTTCTTATATCTTTCTGATTTTCTATCTGAAAAGAAATACATACATTTGTTTTATTGTTTCAGTTTGAATACATGTTTAAATTCAGCATATTTTTTCATTCATGCAGCAAACAGGGAGACGGATTTTTTTTTTTAAATTGGGAATATTTTATAATGCCTTCAAAAATTTTGACAGCAGCAAGTTGGCGCAGGGGGTGGGTAATTATTTTGGCGCCAAATGTTAAGTATACTTTAAATGGGATGAGAAAAAGTCTAATACCGCGTAAAGTGTAAGACTGAAATTTTAGACACACTCGGATAAGAATTCTTGGACTCCGACTCCGCATGCCTTGTTGTAGGACGAGTAATCTTATCCTCGGGTAATCGGAAATATTTTCATTCTTACACTTTCCCTGTGTTAGATACATATTATTTCACCTATCTGCGGGGGCTTTCTAGGCCAAACCGTCAGCACGAGTAAATGAACAAAGATATCTTCTCTCCACTTTAAATCGTTGGACATCTATAAACATAGAAATGCCATAATAGATATAACATGTTTTAAGTAGGTTATATTAAGCTCTCTTAATGACGCTTTATCTTGCACAGGTCCAATGTTTACAAACGGAAGATAACTTAAACTTACTGTTTACAAAGAGCGATAATTGAATTTGGCGGTAAATTTGAAATGCAAAGATATCAACGTGAAAAATTATGATAAAAATCATTGAACAATATAACATGCGGTTTAAATCATAAATTTTATTAATTTGTCCGACAATAAAACAAATTATTTGCATTATTATTAAAAAGAAATCAAAGCAGGAATTATTGACGGGAGTATGGTATTTTTCTTTCGATCGCTCTGCAAATTCTCGATCTTGTCAGTCTATCCACTTTACTCTTGCATTTTCCCCTTGGAGTTCAGTACTTTGTTATTACTTCTATTCATGCGTCTCGCATTGGGGTGCTTAAGGCCGTTGTCTCATTTTTTCTTTTTTTTCTGGTCCTTGTTATCCTGGATACTAGTATTCAGTGTTTGGTCACCAAATGACCTGATTTTTTGTATGCATACATCTTGTCCGTCATCCATGATTTTTACACACGGATGTGCTTAAGAGAGATCATTTTCGCGCCATTATTCAGTTGTCTCCCTTTGTGTTTTTTCTGGTTCTTGGTGTCCTTTGTGTTCGGCATTTAGTCACAAAATGGCCTTATAGATTTTGTTTTCATCCATCTGCGTTCGCCATCTTGGATCTTTGTTACGCGCATGCGTCAAAGATTGTCTTAAGGAAGATAATTTCCCGTCTTTTTCTTTTATTGGTCTTTGTTATCCTTGATTTTCAGTGTTTGGTCCTTATACGGTCTGTATCATGTCTGCATTGGATCTTGTCACGCACGTGCATAACTGCAGTACTCAGAGGATGTGATTTCCATCACTTGTCATTCATTTGGTCCTTTTGGTGGTGATCATGTCGGTTGTGGTGGTGTGATGTTGATGATTGTGTGTAGTGGTGGTATTGGTGTCAGTGGTGGTGTTGGTGTAATGGCGGTGGTGGTGTTTGGTTCTAGTAGTGGCAGTGCTTCTGTTGGTGTTGTGATGGTAGTGTTTTCAGTGATGATGTTGCTGGTGTTTAGGTGGAAATGATGATAATCGATAAGGAAATGTTCTCAACCTTTTCCACTCACTGCGATACTTTTTACTTAGTCTTTTTGTCTTAGATGATTCACTTCAGATAGATAATTTCTTTTTCGTTGTTGAGTCCCTAAATTTATGCTTATTGTTTGCCATTGGTTCTGATCGGTTCAGCCTTTGGTTGTATTCCATCATTAATTCTCTTATTCCCTACAGTTTTGGTAAGTTCTCTCCGTTTTGTCCAACTAGCTGTATTTGATACATTCCCTTACTGTGTTTTAGTAATTTCTCATCCCTTATTTTCTTTTTTCAGTTCCTTCATATGTACTTTGTTCTTTACCTTATTTTTTATCATTTGTGTTTAGGTGCCATCACCGGCTTTGTTGTTTTAGGTTTTCTTTACAATTTCAATTGTTGTGTCCCTGCAGCTTTGTCTTTTTCCCGTTTGTGTTCATCAGTTGTATAAAGGTTTATTACCTAGCTTTGTTCCTTGAGGATTGCTTGACAGTTTACCTAGGAGCATCAAATCATCTTTACGGGGATCTTTTCCCAGTTTTTCGGTTTTGGCATTTTGAATATATTCAGAAATTTCTCTATTTGAGTACTTTTATGTTTGCCTGGTAAATTTTCCTGGTTGTGTTCCCCCCCAGTTAGACTCATTTAATTCTCTATTGTATCACTTCAGTTTGTCTAGTTCTTTTTCTGGCCATATACAATCAGTTATGGTCTATTCCATAGTTGTGATCTAAAGTTATAGCCCTTCACATGTATTCTCTCATTTCATAAGTAGTTGTGTCCCTTCACTTGAATTTGGTCCGTTTTCTGCTTTTGTACTTTCCTGTTTGATTTGTTTTTTTGTTGGGTACCTTCATTGTTCTTTTCCTGATGTATACCTGTTTTTCTTTTTTTTACCAAATGTTCATTTCGTTTGCTTTGTTTCTGCGTATACTGTATCTCACGTCAGTTGTATTCGCTCCATTCTCTGGCTATGTACCTTTACTTTTTTGTTTCTTAAAGTAGTTATGTCCCTTCACTTGTCTCCGGTTATGTCCCTGTACCTTTTGCCCGGTTTTTAGAGTAGTTATGTCCATTCACTTGTATTCGGTCCATGTTCTGCTTGTGTACTTACTGGTTACTTTGGTTCTTTACCTTGTTGTGTACGTTCAGTTTTGTCATGTGCCATGGAATTTCCCGTGTTCTTTTCATGTTGTGTTTCTTAAGCGTTATTTCGTTCAATATCACGAGTAGTTTTTCTCTCTGTTGTTTCCCTTTATTCGTGGTTTTGTTCTATCAGTATTTTGTTGAGACCTTTCAGTTGTCCTTATGTCTTAACCTTGTGTTCATCATTTGTGTTTGGGTTCATTATCTGTCTTTGTTCCTTCAAATTTCCTTGGCAGTTTTTCATCTCCTCCTTCTCATCCTCCTTCCTCTTTACAGCTGTCTCATCCTCTTCCTCCTATGTTGTGTCTAGATAGTTGTATTCGTTCAATTTGCTGGTTGTTCCCCTCCAGGAAGGCTTTTATCTTACTCCTTTTCTAGCATCTATTTGTGTCCGTCATCTCAGAACATTGTCACTTGCATACATCATAGATGGCGTGAAGATATATATACTCCCGTCCCTTTTCTTGCATTTTTTAATTCTTGTTATCCTTGATTTTCCGGTGTTTGGTCACCAAACGGACCTCTGTATTTTGTCTGCGTCCATCTCGTCCACCCGCTCTGATTTTGTCACGCGCCTGCGTCAAGGATAAACTTAAAGGAGATAATATCCGTTTTTTACAGAGTTGTCCCCCTTTTTCTTGGTTTTGGACCTTCTGGTTATCATTGATGTTCAGTGGTGTAAGGTCACTAAAAGGCCTTTTGCATTTTGCCTACATGTATCTGTGTCTAGCATCTTGAATCCTTGTTACGTGTATATGTCATGTGTGGTTATCATGTCTGCATTGTATCCGTCACCCGTATGCCTCCCTGTAGTGCTCAGGGGAAGTAATTTCTATCAGTTGTCATTTATTTGGTCCTTTTAATGCTGTCATTAGTGAAGGTGTGAATTGGAATATTGTTTGTCAGTGATGGTGATATCGGTGGTGTTCGTTGTGTTAGTGGTTTTTGTGGTATTAGTTTTCTTATTGATGGGCTTTTGTGGTGTTGCAGACGATGCCAGTGGTGATGTTGCTGGTGGTGTTTATTTGGAAATGATGTTAAAAAATAAAGTCAAGATCCCAAACTTTTCCTCTAGTTTGGTCCTTTGATACATTGTTTTCGATTTTCTTTTTCTTAGATAAGTCCCATAAAGGAGGTAGTCCTTTTTTCATTATTGATTCCCTTCCGTTACATAATGTCTTCACCTGATGGTTTCCATCGGTTGTGTTCCATCAGTATTTTCTAAATCCCTTCAGTTTTTTCCGTGTTGTCCATCCTGCTGTATTCGGTGCATTTCCTGATCGTGCCCCGGTACTTACTCTTTACACCTTTTCGTACTGAGACTAGTTAGTCGCCTCTCTGTTATCATCAATTGTGGTTTGTTTCATTCCTTCAGGTTTACGCCTAACCAAAAACAATTACCCTAGCCCTTACAACAACTCCAACCTTATCAACAAAACTCCAACCCTAACCCTAGTATTAATTAACCCATTACTCTAACCTCATTCCTTATCCTAGCCCTAGCTGTAATGCTAGTCTACCTAACTGAAGTTCTTACACTAACCTTACCTATCCGGAACCCTACCTCCATGTTTAATCCTAACTGTAGGTCCAACACTTATCCCAGCTGTAATCCTTGCCGCAAACATAAAATCCATCCTAACCCAATCCCCAACATTGATTCTAAATCTGTCCCTACCGCTAACCCAAACCAAAGCGCTATACCTGACCTTAGATTCAATATTTACTCAAAATCTAACCTGTATCCCATACTTTAGTAACTGTTCTAAGCCTTACTCTATCTCTACCTCTGACATTAGCTCCTATCGCAACTTCAGCACTAAACGTACGTGTAAACCTATCCCTAACTTAAGCTCTAATCCTTAATTTTTCTTCACGATAACATAAGCTCTATGCTAATCGTACCTCAATTCAACCACTGTACTATTCTTTATCCAAACGCTACCTCCGTCCTTAATCCTAACCGTACATCCAAAACATTTCACCTCCAATTCTAATTCGATCCCTAACACTTACCCTAACTCTAATCTTGCCGCTAACTCTAACCTTACCCCTAGCTCTAACCAAATCTCCAAAATTGTCCATAGCCTTAACACTAACTCGTAGTCTTACTCTAGCCAAGCCCTTAACCCGATGCTCACTTTAACTTAACCTGACCCCATCCTCCCTCGACTCTGCCTCCATCCCTACCGTATACCTAGCTGCAACCTTTACCAATCTCCAATCCTAGCTGTATGCTTGAAATTAACGCAAAACTACCCAAGTGATAGCCCTAACCGTAAATTTTAGCTATAACACGCAGTGTACATACAGTCCTTACCCTAACTTAGATCATTACTGAAACCCAAACTTACGTCCTTACCCTGGCGATAACCCAAACTTCAGCCCTTTCCCTATCCCTACCTAATCCTAACCTAACTTCAAGTTCAAACACTATCCCAATCACAGACCCTTTGCGCTAATGTAAATCTACCTAAACTTAACTTTACCCAAACCCAAACTCTAGTTTTAAATCTTGCTCAAATGCTTATCCGAATAGAACGATCTGAAACCCTTAACCATGCTCCTACCCTAACTCAGTCCTAACCCTAATCCTTACCCTAGGCCAAGTCCTTGCCCCAGTTCTAACCTTATCCTAACCATAGATCCATTCAAACTCTTAGAAGCATTGCATGGAACATTATAATGTGTGATAGGTCCAGTGGCAAATTTTTCCAAGGTACGTCACAATACATCACCTATACATCAAGATATTCATTAATACCTCTAAGTGTTTCAATAGATCTATGGTTAGGGTAAGGATTAGAGTTATAAAACAAGACAAAACTGAAAGTACCCAACAAGGTAAAGAACCGGGAAAGTACACAAGCAGAAAATGGACCGCTTATAAGTGAAAGGACATAACCAGAGATTATAAGTGAAGGGATATAACTGCTGTCAGAAACAAGAAAAGGAACATAACCAGAGAATAGACAATAACTGGTTGGATATAAACAGAAAAAGAACTAGCTTAAATGAAGGAATACAAAAGAGAATGGAACGAGCCTAACTGGGGGAACACAACCAGGCAAATTTATTATCAAGCAAACATTAAAGTACTAAACTAGAGAAATACAAGCGGGAAAAGTATAGGGACACAACAAAAGAAATTGTAAAGAAAAACTAAACAACAAAACCGGGATTGCACCTAAACACAAATAATGAGCAATAAGGTGAAGAACAAAGAAAAAACGAAGGAACTCAACAAGGAAAACAGTCAGGGAATGTATCGAATACAGCTTGGCTGAACAACACCGAGAGACTCGCCAAAACTGTAGGGATTCAGAAATTACCAATGAAACATAAATTCCATCAGCAACATCACCACTGAAAACACTATCATCACAACAACACCAGCATGACCACCTAAATACAAACCAACTCCACAAGTGACCACTAACACTGACACCATTACCACCACAACTATCAACACCACCACCACCATACCACCATCACTACTACCACCTCCACTGCAACACCACAACCACTAACATCGACACCAATACCGCCACTACACATCATCACCACCTTCAACACCATACCACAACCACAATCGACACAACCACTACCGATACCATCATCACCATTACCACCAAAGGAACCAAACCCCTACCATCAACAGAATCCTTTTCATGGGAACTAGTGAACATGCGCAGATTCCATTTCCGTCACCTGATAGATAGATGAAGTCACTTCCGGTCCGCTGCTATAGTGACGATGACGTCGCTTCTGGATCCACATTGGCTCACAATATGCTTAAGCAACGATGCATATATTCTTCTTTATAAGTTTACTTGGTTTTAGTTGTTGTAGGAAATGCAATTTAATTCTTCGTAAAAGCATACATTCAAAAAGAAGTTGTCAAGGAAGTTCATTAAATGGTTTTTACACAGAAAGTCCACTTGTACCTACAAATCCAGTAGATGGTAAAAATATTTCTTGTTAGGGAAGTTCCGACGGGAAGACCTTACTGTTTTTTCTTACGTTTATTTTTTCGCCACTTTTGGAAACCACTCGTTGGCCGAATTTCGTGACATATCAAAATGATTTTGAACATCAAGTATCGGGCTAACATATACTATTCTGAACCGACTCTACGAGACCAAAATCGTTTTTTTTACAGATTTATCTACCCGGACACCGAAAACCATATTATCTTTTGAACCAAGAAAATGTGCAGGATAGAGAAAAATCCAATGCTAGAAAATGTTTGCCTTAGCAAGATACAACTTCGTTACATTTGGTCGAACAATTTTGACGACACCTTGCATGAGTTATCCCTTCTTGAAATTAACATGAAGCGTTTAATTTTTTTTTGAAAAACATGAAATAATACAGACCCAGGACCTTTTCTAATGATCACAGGACCACATATACAACTATACTACAAAATGATATCAAGGCCAAAGGTCACCAATGACCTTGATCTTTGACCTAAAACTTGGTTAAGAATATATCTCAAAAACTGTAAAAGATTATTGATCAAGTATAATGGAGAAAATGTTCATCATGTCAAGGACTACTAATATTGTGAACTCGTCCGACGACTTATAATATGAGTTATTGGCTATGAATCAAGCAATTTGAAGTGTTTATGATTGGAAAATTAACAGTGTTAATTGAATTATCAAAGGGAAGACCTTTCAATTGTTCGCTGAACAAATAGCCTTTTAATTGCTATTTATCTCGGCCCTGTGTGTAATTAATTGTAAAAAAAATACATTTACTAAAATCCATGTGCTTTCATATATGTTTTAAAATATAATCGTATATCTGTCTTCTCCTGCAGGAAACAAAATACACGTATCCAGCTGGACTTATGCTTTGCTCAGCAAAACGAAAGAATTCAAAATGGTTAAAAGAGACAATGATTTGAAAGAGGTATGTTTTAAAAGTAATTTGAGATACTTTAACATTTAAACATATTAAAATATTAAGATTTTTACGTTAATTTACAAAAAGTAAAATATTGAGCATCCTTCCATATAAAATCAGTCAAAATGCATTGAGATAGTGGCACACCATGAAAAAACACTCAGAAAAATTATTTCAGTTTTCTAACAATCAGTGGTCAGAAGTTTCAAATACAAAATAATCATGTGTTGGTCTGCTTTTTCTTGATACAAACCACTAAATTTCATGTACATTCTTTGTGAAAAAGTTACATTTGCAGGAGTTATATCCCTTGTTCATATAAATTCTAGTGCATTCTCTGTAAAAATTATCTCCGTTTTGATCTTTGTGTGAACAAAAGGAATCCATATTATAAAGGGTGAAAATGTGTAAAAATAACGGTTATTTTGATTTTATCATGTGTCATTGACTGCCTGGTCCTTAGGTGGACAAATACTTAAGAGTTTTTATTTGTTAGTTTGAAAATTAAAATAAAAGTCTTAACATAACTGTTGCATACACATGTATAATCACATTTCATGAGGTATCAAATGAATGAAGTGTTCGGAAACTCTCGGACATTGCATTCTGTCAAAACGTAAACAGTACTACACATGGTAATTACCAATTATTTCCCTAAATTTCACGACGATACGCCAAGTTTCTTCTTACACTTTTATGTCGGTGCTTCTAAAAAAGAGGCATACATACATACATATTACCCGGAGATCTCTTACATAATATAAAAGCTGTCCTTGAGTTGCTGATTCAAATTTAACTTTGAATATATGTATTAAACATTATTAACTGGGTCATAGACAATGGTTCAATAACCGTTCTTTGGCATTCTTACGCTTACGGTTTTGTGACTTTGTTTGTGACATCACTTTCGTACTCGTACTTGATATTAAAAGTCTTCTGACTGTTAAATGGATACAACGGCGTTTTGATTTGTGCCAATCAGCATATAATTTGTACCGATCTTTAATTTCACTTGCGCCAATAAATAAATTCTCATTTGCGTCATTTTCAGGTAAACACATTTTATCCTGCAATTAAGCGTTTTGTTATACAAATACAGGTGTACGAATATAGCAAAGCTATATTTGTATAATAG
>JAOXYH010674649.1:0-13234 GCA_028566455.1 Botula fusca | reverse complement strand
AGTACTGATTAGAACAAAGACTTCGATTGTTCGTGTTTTTACAAAATTTATTTATTATAACAAGTTAACAAAGCTGCATCTCTTCTCAGAAGGCATGAATATGAAACAGATAATGCCTTTAGTCCAGTGCTTCCATGTCTTTACTCTAGTGCATTCAAGTTCCTGCTGATTTCTCTGTTAACGTTATACTCCTTGAATGTTTTGTGTTAACAAACGTCATGCAGCATTTAATATTGACAGCCTTATTGTCCAGATTTTTACAACACCAGATGCAACCAGATACACCAACTGATGAAAGCAATACTGGTAATTAATAAAATAATTCCATGATCTGGCTATCTAAATAAATGAATGAATGTAAATTTTGATCTTTACATAACAAATGATATAAATAAAACGCAATTATTATACAAAGTACGAAAAATATAATCTCAAAATAATTCATTATCTTGCAATATAGTCAACAAAATGATACAAAATGGAAGCTGAAATTATGAAATATTGCACATTTCTGGTAAATTGTTGAATATTTACATTGGGGACGGGGAACTAAAATATAACTACTACATCGTATTTACATTCAATTAATTCTAAGAAATCACATCTGTAAACAAATGTGTAAAGAAATAAACTGCTTGAAATAATATTATCGTATCTACTAGCTGTATAGGATAAAATAGAAATATCTCAAATACATTTAGGGTGTTACATATTCCGAAAAGTGGTGCTATATGGTAGCATTTCCTTTCAAGTCCCACTTCACCAATGCCTCTTATATGGTCGACTCAACGCTAGCCTGTGTACATTCATGTCTATTAGTGGCTAACCTACTGATATAGGTAAAAGCTTCTAATGATATGATAACAGAGACAACAATGATAATATTTACAAAACCACCATTTGTTGGAAATGACGTAAAATGCATATAAATAATTTGACATTATATATAGATATAAAGGCTATCACAGTTTGATCGCAATGTTGTCACAAAAATCACATTAAGCAATTTTGTATTACAGACATTAAAGGATAAAAAGACATGAACAAAGGGAATGTTTCAGTATCCTCTTCAATAGGGCAAATAAAACTCTCTTGTGATTATTATTGGTCCAATCACGTGGCGGGAGCTTTCTCTGATAATTGATGTTTATTATAAACACCCACTATCGCTCATCAGTCAGAAGGTTCTTTCACAAACAACATTACCTGTCAGATATTATTATATAATCACAAAGAAGCGACTTGTACTGCAAGCAAGCCATGTCTTCGTTTCCGTCAAAACTGACACTCAAAATGTTGATAGTAATACCACATCTTCACCTGGAATGACCTTGACACTGTAGCAATAACCTTCACACTTGACTGTATGAAGGACGCTCAGCTTTACTAAATGTTGGACTGACGTCACATATGTCATACCAATGTTCGTACCATTTCCCGAAATATTTGATTCCATTTCTTATTTCTTTTTGCCTCGGGTGAAATAGTTCATTTTTCCATACGTCTTCTCCTTTAAAGAAATAAACAGTGGAATCATTGTAGGAATAGTATGAGGCGTCCAAATCACCTGGTATTGTCTTTTCTCCATCCAGTGACGGAAATTCCTCCCAGATTTTCCGTATTCTCAGACAGCAACCCTTCGTTTCTTCGTCCTCATCCGTTGGATCATATACATATACCTGTAAAATAGAGGAAATAAAACTCGTTAAAAGCAGGCCTCATCCGCAGGGCCGGAGTCAGTCCTTCTTAGAAAACCCTCGCTTTTAGAAGCTTCGGAGCCATAAACTATTAACTGCAGTATCTTTTAATGTGTTGCCTAATTGGAGGCTACCTCTGAATGATTTCCGAATCTGCGATAATAACTAAAGCTCCTAGGCTAGGAGTATATATGTATAATGTAAAGCAATGAGTACAGAGATGTTTTGCAAACGTCAATAAAACAGCAAAAAAGAAAAGTATATGAATAAATTTGACGGAACTCCCTTCCTTCCAACAGAACCCCTAAAATGAAATGATAAAACAGACGGCAAACGACCAACCACTTAAAGGACAAACAATCGTTAGAAGACGACAAACATTTCGATTTTTTAAAGCATTGTTAATTTATCGATAAAAATACTTATTTGTTTGTACATAGATTTCAAAACAGGAAACTCGCAAGGAACTGCTGATCTTGGGGAAAGTAATTGATAAATGTTGGAAACTCGCGAAGGCTCAGTGCTGATCTTGGGAAAGTAATTGACAAACGTTGGAAACTCGCAAGGAACTGCTGATCTTGGGAAAATAATTGACAAACGTTGGAAACTCGCAAGGAACTGTTGATCTTGGGAAAGTAATTGACAAATGTTGGAAACTCGTAAGGAACTGTTGATCTTGGGAAAATAATTGACAAACGTTGGAAACTCGCAAGAACTGCTGATCTTGGGAAAGTATTGACAAATATTGGAAACTCGCAAGGAACTGTTGATCTTGGGAAAATAATTGACAAAGGTTGGAAACTCGCAAAGAACTGTTGATCTTGGGAAAGTATTGACAAACGTTGGAAACTCGCAAGGAACTGCTTATCTTGGACAAGTAATTGACAAAGGTTATCACATATATATAAAAAATAAAATTTTTCCTCGTATGAATCACTGCACGTACCACTATCATTTACTGTGGGAAAATTTTTCCTTTGACAAACAAATAAAGCTTCAATTCTTTAAAAGGAAACCAAAATCAAAGAATACACTTCAAACAATCAACAGCACTACCCTGGAATGAAGATGGACGTAAGATTAATGCTTTCCGAAAACATCTTAGAATAGATCCTGAAGTAAATAACCAGTATAAATGGCGGCATAGAAATGTTCAAGTCATACAAATATATGGATTACTTTTTAAATTCTTCAAAGAAAAGCGAAATTGGAATTAAATTGATTAAATGAGACTTCAGAACGAATTGGCAATATCAGTTTCGTTGAGACATTGTTCAAATGAATCGCATAATCCTATGATAAATGTTTGTTATTTGCAAACTACGTCATTATATGGCGATATTAAGCAGAGGGATTACATTTATAGCCTTTCGATTTATGGATACATTTTGTGAAAGTCGATATTGCAAAGGCAAATGTATTTATTAGTCACCAGAAAACATATCAATGAAACAAATGCTGAAATATGGGAAGTCAAAGACCTAATAGGTCCAAATTTGACAAAAGATAAACACGGTATTGTCCTTGTGCAATTTCATTTATGACAGTGACTTCATATTTGAGAATAAAACGATGGAAAGTTGACAATTTGTGGCTCTTTGGTAAAATTCATTTCGGTTTCGGAAATGGAATTCGCATTGAAACAACCTTGTACAAATGTGCAGCCGGATAGCATATTACATAAATTATAAATCGTCGTTTACATACACTCATTGAAAACATAGAAAGACAGAAAAGTATTAAAATATTGTGTTTCTGTTGACAGGCGCATTAAAATGACATCCTTTTGTGTTTTTATCGTAAATATAATTTATTCTAACATATCTTCAGCAGTTTTATGTCATTCATAGATCATTCATATTTGGGCCAAATAGGGGCTTTAATACTCAAATGTCGTTTTTAAGGGTTACTTTACATATAGTCATTCACCTTGACTGGAAAGATTGGAACCTTTCTTTGTACACTAACAAAAAGGCATTAATGCCAATTAAGCATAAAGGAAGTAGCCAGTTGATAGCCAAAGGGCATCCGTTTCATTCGGTCAATGTGACGTCTTACATCAATAAACCTGACGTCACGATAAATGATAGTTTATGAAAAATGGCGCTGATCAAATTTATATTCAACAATTTGGTGTCACCAAATACCAACAACGTGTATCACGGGTCTTTTAATTTTTATAACAACATTTTTTAAAAGGTATCTATACAAAGATAGTTACTTGCATGTTTAATAAGAATGTTCTGTAATAAAATTCGTTGTAAAGTTTACTAAAAAAAGAAGATGTGATACATCTTAAAGATAAACAAGTAGTTTGGTATAATGCAGTATTGAAAGTGGATCATCAAACCATCGCTGCTACGTAACTTTACCCGGAGATTTAAATATAAGCCCTTTTATGGCGAATGACATGACATATACCCTAAATATTTTCTCTGATGGAAATCTCAAGTCCAGATATCAGCACCAATACATGCAGAAATATGAGATTCTGTTAAACATGTCTAAGATAATGGACTGTAATCCGATATAAGACTTACCATATCGCCTTTGAAGAAGTATATATTTCTGTCTCGTATGTCAAAGTAAACGGTATCTAAATTGTTCGGAACGCTTTCGTCTCCACCCTTCTTTGGTCCGAATTTTTCACTGATCTTGCCAGTACCGCCATCATAAACTTTGTCTTCTTCATTGTTATATCTGTAATACTTATCACCTGCAATTCATTTATATGTGTTACAATACTTATTTATGTCCTGTTGTAGTAATTTACGAGAATTTATGGCGACAATGTTGAATTTTTCTTCCATTGCTCATTAAGTCAATTCGTACTGTCTTAACAATATGAATACCAAAATACTTAATATCTGCACTTAAGCAAGGTGATACAAGTACTTGTATAGCAGTCACCATGGAACCGCTCAAAATCTACTCTGTTGTGAACGCAATTGATAATATAATTCTCCGAAGAACAAATAGAGACTGAGATTAAATTTCACATTTATTGTGTTTCAGCCAACTTGACTAAATGCCTAAAATATCATACTTTAAATTAATGTACATGTACTTAGGTGCACATTAAACCTGCCTGTTGGAGAGTATTTATGGCAATAAAATGCGTTGGCATCGTTCTACCCGTAATTTCTTGTAATGCTATGGTAATGTATGAATAAACAAGCCACTGAACTGCATGCTGTAGCAGTTACAAACATTTCAGTTTATGTAATTGCCTTTACACCTTGGCCAGGTTTTAACGTATACATGTATGTCCAGATGACAACTGAAGTGAAAAGTATACTAAAATTTGCCACTTAGTACACGTAAGCTTACATTTATTACAAACGCCATTTAGTTTTACCTTTGAAAAAGTATGTTTCATCTGTGATTTTTTTCGCAAAGTACCAGATATGGAGATATCCATCAATATTATCTGGGACTCCTTTCCATTCCAGTGCAATGTACAGCGGATCTCCATAACGTGTACGATTGGCATGGTTCTCGTACATCCAATACTGGTCATCGCGGAAGAAATATGTGTTGTATATGAACTGATTGTTTAGTGTCTGTCTTACCCAATCAAATGCTGAGTTGAATCTACCTTTACATACACCTGCAATGTTTGAATTACTCATAATTAAAATGATCAAAGGTAAGTTTTTCATCAACTTGTGACACAAGTACGGGGGTACGGCCATGACGCCTAGATGTATAGATCCTTCACATATTTCTGCAAAAGTGTTTTAAAGTAATGTAGCGTTCACACGTACTGCATTCAGCTAATACGTATCGAATACATATTACCTGTGAACGCGAAGTCAAAAACATAATTGACAATGCGTGCAAGCTGAAACGTTTTCGATGCGCAATGATAATTTATTGATGTGTGAACACGACAAGCGTTTTTGATGCGCATTCGAAACGTTTTTGATATGCATTAAATGCACGTGTGAACCCAGCATAATAAAATGAACTTATTTCTTCATGACGTCATGATGATATTACCGACAGGAACAATGCTGGAACAGGAAAACAAACATAGCCATATTCGGGAAGCTGGGCATTCAGTTGGTTAATTTCAGTCCCGAGTATGAAGCATCTGCTTACACTATAAAAAGTGACGACAAGTACTATTCCTAAAAATAAGTGAATGTGGGAAGCATCGTTATTATTTTCCGTAAAAAACTATCGTAATTATTGTTAAATTGACTCGGATTATTATATAATGGGAAACAATTGATTCTGCCGCTGATATCCGGTTCTCGTTCATTTGAAATAAAGTAATATGGCTATACTGGTGTCATAACGAACCATTCCTGTTTTCAATTAAACATGGGAAGTAGCCCATTAACAGCCCATATTAAACAACTGAACAATTTCCTCTGTCCTTAAAACACGATTGTGGCTATTACTGTATATTTTTACGCTGTTAAAATATTTTATTATCTCCCCATTATATTTAACATTCATTCACTAAAAAAGATGAATGACAACTGTTTACAGTGTGTTTGTTGCAGTGACACCTACTACTTTTATCAATTACTTACTAGGCGACAAATGTTTTAAATGGTCAACAACTAGAATTTTTAAAGATTTAATCGGTCGTGTGATTTATGTTTTTAAATATTCATCTTGTGAATGGAAATCCGATTCCCTTTAAATGATGCAAAATGTTGTGTGGCTTTTCCTTTGAGAGGATGTCCAAATATGAAACCATTAATAAATTTATGATGTCTACAGACTTTCGGTAAATTACTTAAAAATTAAAAATATATGATATAAAAGGACATAAATGAATTATGGCCAAGATAAAATCATCATTATTATTAAGGGATTGTCTGGGGTGAGGTACTCCATAAAAATCATCGTCGGTTTGTCAAGTTTGCAAGTCACGAAAGACACTAATGTAATATTAAACTGAACGATTTGTGTTAGCTTTACAATTTCTCCTCTTTTACATTATTCCTACTTTTATTTTGCATTTATGTATCAAACCATATATCTAACAGACTTATTTCGATCACTTTGGCTTGATACTAAATTTGGTGATTTATTTAATAAATTTCGTGTTAATATTTAAAACTTGCATCTTTTTCTGTCTAAAATGATATAAGGGTATCATAGCAAATGATCATCAGTGTTTGAAGACATCTTGAGAAAACGTTTTGTTTATAGACATGTCTTAAAAGTAAGATACAGGTCTTCAAGACATGTCTAAAGGCACAAATTTGTCTCAAGACACCGATGACCATTTGCTACGACAGTGTCCAATCAACTGTCGAGTTGGTAACAAATATCTTACCATAATCTTTCTGCACTGCCTTCCTGTCATCCCAGCTTAGTTCAAATTCTTTATTTGGATCTATGCTGCTTTGGTGATAAATAGCATACATAATGGACGTCGTTTGGCTCGAATGTGCAAGCCCTAAAACATGTCCTATTTCATGTACAGCGACTCGCAAAAGGTAGATTCCATCTTTAGTCGATCTGATGGACTCGATCGATTTGTAGTCTTCTTCATCGTCAAAGTGTACAACGTCTTTACCATTTTCTTTAGAGTGTGCAATTTCACCGCCATGACCATCAAATTTTCGTTCGCAGTTTTGATGAGATCCTACAATGGAAATGGAATTTGACAGTGTTGACTCATCTAAATGTTCTTTTCTACATGCTTTAACTTCATGATGAAAAAGATAATTGAAAATGTCCATGTATAAAGTATATGTTTCGAGAAGAATTTTGCGTCATCGATAACCAATAGGGATTTCTTATCTAGTTCACTTTCAACAATAAGTCAATCTTTAGGATTTAGTGGGTAATGCAAAATAAACTTTTTCCCGAAGTTACGTAAAACCTTCCACCTCGAAACGGTTAACAACTGCATTTGTACACGAATTTGTTTTCAACTGTTTGGGTACAACTTTCCGTTCCAGATTTCCTATTTGTGATTTATGACTGTCCTATAACAGCAAGTATCCTGCATAAGGCAGTAAATATTATCTTTTTTTAGCATCTGAGCAATCACCTTTGTTTAATTTTGAATTCCGGACATGTGCTTTTGTGAATTGGATTGCTGATCTCCAAATAAAATGGAATCTTCGAATATACTTGGCAGAATATAAAATATTTATCGAACACGTCGAAGCAGGATATAAAAAGTCGTCACATTTCAAGGAAAAAAGCATGCAACGACTGAGGTATAAAAAAGCATCAAAACCATGTTTAAAGCAAAATTTTGTAAGGAGAACTTTTAATAACCCCAAACAATGTCGGTCAAGTACAAATGTTAAGTTCCGCACAACTTCTTATGACAATCACAAACCTTTCTTAATTATAAATACATTAACTTGACCAGGCCGAGATGCTCAAAGTACATCATGTACACTTTATAAGACGGTGACATCTGTCACCGTGTATCTTTGCTCAAAAAGTAGAAATTCATAATTGGAAAACTGAAGTCATCATATTAATCGTGAATCCCTCTTCAAATATGAAGAGATTTGATTGAATCTTAAATATCTTGTTTTCAAAAGATAACAGAAGTTTAGTGGACTATTAACATTTTCTTCTTATTATCTAACGGTATTAAAATTAACAAGTCTTTCTTATGCATATAGAAACCAATCGACAAAGAATGACACAGTATAAATCACAACGAATAATATTATTTTAAAACTGGTCTCTTTCGAAAAGGCTGCAGGCTCCACTTCGGAGTTTTACGGTCGCCATGACGAGTCGGTTGATTGCTCTAGTATATCTATCTCGCAGATGATTCACAATCTATTTCCTGTGTCATAGTGCAATGCTTTCATTGTTGGTGACTGCTTACCAGATTTTCGCCGTGAGTATAACGACGGGTGACACATGTCGAGAAGAAACTGTTTACCTTCCTGAGCACCTATGTTCACCACCTGTTTTTGCTGGGGTTCGTGTTACTCATTTCCAGTCTTTATTTTCTGAGTTGTGTTGCTTGATTGTGTTCATTGTTTTATTTATTCACGGTCTCGTCTGTTGTATTGTAGTACACCAGCTTGAATGGGGGTTTGATATCTTGTGCATTTTATTTACCGTATTAAAAATATACACTATCAAAGTTTTCTGCTCCATTACCTTCAAATGTGAAGCATCTTTTTAAAATTTTTAACAAGAATTTGATTCATGTGGAATAGTGGAGTAAATCGTAGAAAATGAAAATCTTAAATTTCATAAAGCCCTATCTTGACAATCTACTCCTGAGTGTGAGTTGTTCTGAAGATCTTCCATACATGATAAAATCTATGTAAGGCATATCTATGTTTGACGAAAAGTAATGAAACAATTTATTGAGAACATCAAAAATAGTTTTATCCTCAAGATCCGCACAGTATGGTTGTAAAAATGTTTAGTGTGAAAATGAAATGCCCCGTTAAAGAATAGCATGATCACCATTACCATTCTGAAGGAAACACCGATGTGTAAAAACATACTTGGAATTTCTTAATTGTAAAACGTTTGTGATATGAAAAATATTTCATCACGCATCCTAAATAACTAAAGAAGCTATGACAAATTCTCCTAAGTTAACATATTTTACAACTCTAGCGTCTAAAATCGATGTCTAAACAATCGGTAAAACTGAAAATTGGCTATTATACTTATGAAAAAAACCACAATTCAAATTGTTGCAGAGAATCTGGCAAAAAGTAACTTCAATTTGTTGTAAAGAAACGATCTTTGCAACCTCTTGTAAAATTTATTAAAAAAAATTATTAATCATATCATTTTGAGATGAAAAATTTGTCATAAATGGGTTCCAATTAAATTGGAAACTGAAATGACGTAATTTAGTAAATGGACATCTTACAATATATCTGTTTCTTAATCAGACCGATACAAGAATCGTATACATCAATTTTGATTAATACTAAACTAACGGCGAACGTTTCTAGTAAACAGCAAAAATATCGAATATTACTGCAATATTTCATGTTTAATTGAATCGATCTGCGCACTTGTGTAGAGTTCATCCATGGCATAGTAACCGACTTACTAATGAAACAGTCTAAACCATCATATTATCTATAATATTATATAATTATGTTTTATCTCTGTAATTGTATTAAAATTCCAGACCTCCAGAACAGATCTATTGTAATGTATTAGAACATCTAAAAACTTGACCAGAATCGATCTGTCTGGTATTCCTTGGTTTGTTTTGTCTGAACACTGGACAAGCACGTCAAATCAAGCAAACACAAGACGATTGCAACCTTGAAATTGATACAAGTTTCCAATAGACTGCCGGATACAAATTACTTCACACAAAAGTTCAACGTTTCCTATGCTTTCAAAGGAAATTTTTAGGGAAAACATGCGATAACGTTTATATTAAATATATAATGTAAGGACATATTTTCCCAAAAATTTCTTTCGAAAAAAAAATGAATTTCTTTATTCCAGCATGTTGCATTATCTGTCTAATATCACAAGAAGCAACAGATCTCTTGGAAATGGAGGACGATCTATTTACCTAGTCTTCAAAGTCAAAGAACTGTATTGGACAAAAACCAGTGGTCTCATGATAGGTTGAAGAGCAACCACTAAGACGACTACCGAAAGACGACAGACAGAAACCAGTGGAATCATGATAGGATGAAGAGCAACCACTAAGACGACTACCGAAAGATAATGCATCCCACACTTGAATTGACGAAAATCATTTCATAGAAAAAAGATTCAGGTGGGTAATGTCTTTTTGAAAATGTCTTAAATACACCAAAATTCATTAATTTTCTGCTGAATCCATTCAAACTTAAAATGCATTTGTTTATAGCTGTACATGCTTAGAAAGAGAGGTTAAAGCTTAATATTATAGGCATTACCTGGTAACAAACATGATAAATGGCATTTAAGATTTAAAGTGAAACTGACTGACTTGGGTCTACAATCCAACCAAGTAAAGACTACCTAAAAGGCCAAATTCCAACGTATTCGGTTGTATTAGGGAAGACCGATTTTAATGTAAAATGAAAAGTCTAAAAGTTTACTCTTGGAAAAAGCTGATGCAAGGGAAAAATATTACGTTAGTTGTTTCACATTATTTATAGAGATTGACGCTTTATATATAATGAAAATACCAGGCCTTTGTTCCGCAAAAATGGAAAATATTCTCATTTCCCAGAAAATTCTCAGATTATAAGTTTCATCGAATCAAAATTTGAGAACTGGTTGTCATGTTATATGGTAAGGGGCTTAGTGAATATCCCATTATATACAACTATATCAACTAACGTGATATAGGAACCGGTCTGTACTTACCCCTTCCAAATGCTACTTCAATATCAACAGCTTTAATATCTCCCGATACATCTTCCTGAAATTTCAAAGGTATAACTTCACTCCACATTCGGAAAGCCATATTTAGACTTGCTCTCTGTTCTTCTACTGGAATTCGCGTACTTATTCCAGTTTTCAGTAACCGCCATCGAATGTCAGTTTTTCTAAATTTTTGACCGTCTCTAATTTTGCCACCGTTTGCCCCTGTTTCATTGATATGAATATTAATAGATCGTTTGTGTCTGTTTGGTTTCAACCACATAGGATCCTCATTTTTTAATTTTTTAATATGATCACGAAGAAAGCCCTGTCTTCTTCGTGATGAATGTTTTCTACTGTTATCGCCTACTAAAAATTTAAGTAATACTGTGTTGTGAGCGGACCTTCTCCATCGTCTTTTACTAGTCACATGATTAATTGTTGGTGTATTTTCTACAATTTCTAAATTAGTCTGAATATCTACTGGTTCTATATCAGGGTTATCGTCACTATCAGAGTTTCCACACCGAGAAGTACTCATAAACTTCTTAGTCGTTTCGTCAACGACACCTGTTTCAGGTAACTTGTATTTCTTTTGATATTGCTTAATTGCAGATTTGATTTCGTCATCACTGCAACTCCTGCCGTTTCCCTCGGCTACATTGAAAGTATGATGTTCAAGTTGATGTTCTGCTGATCGTCTCCTTCGTCCTACTTTGCACCGCAAGTATCCATACTTTTCAAGCTGCATCTGAAAAATTGATATAAACATTCTTGTTAAGTATACAACATAAGAATCAATCATAAACAAACAAAGAACACATGTTTTTGTCTGTGGTATGCACTCTATAAAAGCATACATCTAATTCTAGATTGGTTTTACAGACGTTCTCTGCCATTAACAGGTTGCGTAATACGCACTTATTGTAAATAGTTTGATAAAATGTATACTATCAAATGCAGATAGTCATCCTGGTTTGGTGTAAAATGTAAAGCCTGAAGGTCACAATAAGGTCGATTTAAGTTCCGTATGAACAAAATATTTTTATAGCAATTCCAAAATCTTTACTTAACAAAACTGACAAACACTTATGTACGACAACTGCAGAGGAAGAAATGGACTTTTGTACATGTCATCTGAAGGATGCAAGTGAAATTCGGTAAATGTATAGTGGTGAAATTTGTAGATGCCATCTGAAATGACGTAAGCTTACTGTCAATGCTTACCCTTCGAGGATCCTGATACCACTCCCATTTTTTTTTGTGGTGGTTCACTTTGCTTTATTTTTGCGTTATATTGTTTGTTTTCCCTCTTTTGGTTACTATATATTGTCTTTTTTGTGGTGTTTGAAGTGTTTTTGGTGTCACGTTCAACTTTTGTTTCGGTATATTATTGTTGATATTTATCTAAACATTTCTGTTTGCCTTCAACTACTTTACTGTCCACTGACAGACGGGTTAAGTTCGCTTAGACTATCGTCGAAATTCGAATTCCTTCCAAAATAGTAATTTATCTACCTATACTTGATGGAAAAGTGTAAATTGATGGGAATATTCTATTCATGTATCATCACCAATACATCATTCTTTCCGGCAGGTATGCATACTATGTAGGCATTCGGTATTGTTTCATGCATACCACATGTGCAGTGAGTGGTCAGAAGTGCAGATACATGTCTTGAATCAACAACTTTGAAAATACATTGCACATGCAGGCATGCAGAATATCGGAATTCGTGATGAAAAACAAATGTATCAAAGTTTTCCTATCAAATGGAGGAAAGATAGAGGTGCAAGATTGATGAATAATCGGTAGGAAGTGGTAGATAGAAAATGAGCGATAAAATCTGCCAGATTATAGATATACTTCAATTAAACATTGGGCGGGTCAAGACCAGTCTAAAACATTTGTGATGTACGAGGTCGTCTGTTTACTATTAAACCTTAAAGACAAAGATTCGATCACGATCAATATAAATTATGTTCATTGTTTACAAAATCATAGCTGCAATACGTGACCATAGCCATTTCTTTTAAGTATACTGCAGGAAAACCCCAGAGATGGATTTTTCGAGAAAATCATAGCTGCAATGCGTGACAGGAAAACCCCAGAGATGAATTGTTCGAGAAAATCATAGCTGCAATGCGTGACCATAGCCATTTTCTGTCAGTATACTGGCGGAACCCCATAGATGAATTTTTTCGGGGGAAAAAAACAAGCCCCATATTCATAGAGTTGTGACGTC
>JAOXYH010673539.1:0-13236 GCA_028566455.1 Botula fusca | reverse complement strand
CTATGGGAATTAAATCTGCTTTAAACTAAGACTAAAGGCGGGGCATTCGTGTCTTATAGACACATTTTCTAGTTTTTGCAAAAGATATGTGCGGAATTTTGTGTCTGCAGAACGTTTGTGCAGAATTTTGTTTCTGCGATACATATGCACAGAACTTTATATCCGAAGAGCATCTGTACAGATTGGAACACTATGCATAATTTATACAGAATTTTGTATCTACTGAACATTGAACCTCTGTGAAAAATGTTTTGTCCTCGGTAAGGTAGAAAAATCGGTCGTTAATGGTCAATAGTACAAAGATAAAAAAAATACTCAGGTGTTCCAAGGGAACTCCTTTGTGTAATTATGACGTTCGTTTTCCGATTGTGATAGAAGAAATACTACTTGTAACGTTTGACGTTCTAAAACCATTTTCCTATTCAAAAAGAAATGTTTTACGTTTTCTGTCAGCGTGCGCCATTATAGACAAAACCTGGGGATTAAAATCGTTATCTTTACATGAAAATTTATTAAACTAAGAAAATATTCAGCCAAACATTATTTTATCTCAACAATAAGTTAAATTTGTTTATGACACAAAACCACTGCAACTCAAAAGCAGAAGAATATTACTTTAATTATGTTTTCCATTTCAAAGTCAGAGGAAAGCCTGCAACAATGAACAAAAGTCCATACCCCGATGATCCAAAGCAGCGGTTTAAGAGTTATTTTTGCTAAATGATGGGCGAAGTATAAAGACAGCCCCAAAACCCTACAAATAGAAAAAAAGCAACCACAGGAGACTCGTCAAGATATTTCCTGGATGATTCAGCAGTGGATAATACAGGTGCATGGACTGGGCATTATTTAATTTGCCAAAACAAATGAAAGTGAATTACATTTTGTAGAATATGCATGAGAAGTTAACTCTAAAAGTAGAGAGCATGCACATCGATCTGAAGTCGGAAATAGTGAGTATTCCAAGAAAATTTTCATTTATTATCAATATTATCACTTTAAAGTGATGAGATGCAAAATCTTTTTATATGAATAGGTGCAGATGGATATTATGTTCCCGAAATAAACTGTGATATATATTTTGGTGGAAAACATCCCTGTTTTGGTGGTATGATGGCATTAGATGGGTTAACAGGAGAGGAACTTTGGCGACATTACTCGGTGCACGAGTTGTTCGGAATTAATTGTAATGAAGATTTAAACAGTGATGGCATTGTAGACTGTACAGGAGGAGGTAGAGCAGGGGTATGTGTTGTATTCAATTAAAAACATTATGGAATTATTCAAGTAAAGAAATGTTTAAGTACATAAACCATAATTCGGGTGTCTTCCATGATTATATGGTTGATCAAAAGATATCGTCTGATTTACTGACCCATGATATAAGATTCTGTTGATTTCCTCTTGGGATTTAAATTAATTATACCATTCATAACTCAAAATCTGTTTCCTATCTTGACTTTCACTTCGGAATCGACAAAAGTGAAGGATTATTTAGATTCAAACTTTATGGTTTCAACTTTTCGACTGTGAACTTTGAACTGTGAATTTTAGCACCACATGTTCATGGAGTTTATAAATATTGATACGATACTCTAAAACCTGTTATAGTATTCAGACTTTCAAAAATTGATACTGATGAGAATGATTCTGATGCAAGGGTTTTAATCTGACCGATTCAAGTCATCATTATATCAATTTCATGGTTGTCATCGGGAATTGGTAAAAGCTTCGGAGAAGAAAACTGCCATCCCTGAATTTGAATTTGACCGTGAATAACGTGAGGGTGTGTATACGGTTCCTGTGAAGGGCACCAGGTTTTATGTGGGTCATTTTTTCAGCTTTTTAGTTTCAAGTGTTTTTCAGTAGAATATTAATTTGAGTTTTGTCTCTGGTCTTTATATGTGTGTGCCCTGTTTTTCATCTATGTATTATTTGATAAGCGAGTTTGATCTGCCGATAAATGGGTGCACGATCTCCACTAGGTTAATTCAGATAAATTGAGTCGACAATTTAGTGTTGCCTTTAGCCAACTTAGAAAATTAGAAGAGATTCACGGCACATTTTGTTATCTATGGAAAGACTTATATCAACATAAAAGACGCTAAACACAACAATGTGAAGAACAGCAAATTGCTTGCAAGAGACTGCTGAATGAAGAGTCTCGCCCGTCAATTAAATTTGCCATTGGCTCATTAGAATTTATTAAGGTTTACATGTACTGTCACGGAATAGAAGTTCCTTTTTAATATTAGTTCCAAATGGAAGAAATATTTTCTCGAATATTGTTTCCACTTGAAGAAATGTTAGAGTATTGTTCCTGACGGAATAAATGGAATAGAATATTTGTTCCAACAGGAAAAGATATTATAACATTGTTTATAACAAAGTTTCCAGAGGAACGTCTGTTAGGAGGAACAAAATAATATACGTTGACAGTACTACCATGTTCTCTCCAGTAAATAATCTTCCCAGATTTAAGAGATGAAAACAATATAAAAACAAATGTTTATATTGTCTTTCAGGCATTCGATGCCGTCAGTGGTAAAGATGGAAGTCTGTTATGGACCTTTGATAAACAAGATGCAAAAAATGACATAATGAATTTATACACATCATACGTAACCAAAGATCTTGATGAAGATGGGATAGCAGATATACTAGCAATTCATGGCGGTGATCCATTACAAGACCCGGGAAGTAAATTTAGACTTGGAGGGAGGATTATTTTCTTCAGCGGAAAGACCGGAAAAGTGCTGCGGTGGGTAGGGGTACCTGATGATAAGGAATCGTACTACTCACCACAAGTTTACCGATTATTAGATGGTTTGGAAATTGTCTTATTTGGAACAGGAGGTGAAACGCATGGTGGGGCATTGTGGTATATTTCTTTAGATGATCTATATAAAGGAGAAATGGATAAGGTATGCATCAAAGTTTTAGTAATAAATTATTGTCTGGTGCTAATTTTATTTTTCTAAAAAATCATTTTTTCGAATTTGAAAGGCAGAGAAAAGAGGACATTTATAGTGTGATTAGATGTTTTATTTTTCTAGGCACAAAAGATATACTCCGACAAATTTAAGGGTATAATGACTCCACCAGTTTTACTTGACCTGACTGGAGATGGTGTAGAGGATATAGTTATGGCAATGTTTAATTCAAGTGTTCTAGCCATTGACGGTAGCTCCTTCAGAATTATATGGAATTACACACTTCCTATGTCGGAGTCCTACAAGTAAGTAATGTGGTTTTTAAAGCATGTGCCAAAAAGTAAAATCTTTTAAGTCCTAATGATTTTGTGTTTTGTTAATCCTATAAAAAAGACAAAATTAGCGTCAATTAATCAATAAAATCATGTACAGAAATACAGAATGGCTGTATGTTTTAATAATCGTTAAAAATTATATGTCCAAATGTCCTGTATAGATTAGTTACCGAGAGTCTGATGTGTATTGGAAAATAAAACATTACATATATCATTACATTCTTTGTCTATATACAGCAGCATCAATTTTTTCAGTTTTAATTAAATCAAGATGTGTTCTTTGTTTCAGTACCCCCGCTCCTGGATATTACAATGACGATGACGTACCCGACTTTATGATTAAGTATGCTCACGGCCCCGGATTTCCCCTGTATTACCATTCCGATGTATGTATAATGAAGTTCAGTTTCAACACAATGGTTAATTGACTGGCGATAGTTCTGTCATTATATTGACAATACAGCAATCAAATCTGAATGTCAAATGTCGACAACGACAATCTGATAGTAAAACGTCAGGGAATTGTAGAAATATTTCATTTATTGGATAAGGCTTCGTGTTTCAGAAAAATGAGTTCGAAATTGCTGTAAATTACTATCATTTGACGGTATAAAATTAGTCAATTTCTTACTTCTTCAGCATTTGTGATGTTCACCGAATCGATTACATATTATCATAGAGATTATATTTCATGTTTCTAGACAACCATTTTAGATGGTAAAACAGGCCTCCCACTCATAACACCAGCTATACGAGATACTGTGGGGTCTCAAACTTCTCCTCTGACCATCAGTGTTGAGGGACTGGGCAATGATATCTTCCTATATTGGATAGCTGACTGTATCAATTATGAAGGAAAAGGAGGAAAATATGAATTTGTAAAAGGTTAGAAAGAAGAACATTTCTGTTGTTTCTAGAAAGAATTACCATCCGGCTTTAATATCATTTACAGAAAAAACAGCAAATAATAACCATTGTCAGAGATAGCCTCTCTATTACGACAGAAAAGAACCACGACACGATTGTAACTATTTCTCACATAATAAATGATTTTTTTTTCCTGTAACTTTTAGGAACTAATGTCCATGAACAAAGTCGGTCTGACTTTTGTCATCTAAGATTTAAAACAAAAGGATTCAGTAAGATATATGCCATCAGCAAGAATATCCCTGCGCCGGGATCAACAGTTTATTATTCTGGTAAGTCAGGTCATTTTTAACAGTCAAAATGTGTGATATATTGATTGATGATAAATGTTTTAGACATTTTGAGTCGCACTGACAACAACAATTTCTGATGACCTCTGCAACATCATTAGGGTTTATTTACAAGTATTATTCCGAGAAACGGGTTTCACTGATAACACTACAATTGTTTTGATATGGGATAAACGTCAATGAAACACCATCCCACTGCAAATACATCAGGAGGACACGTATGGCCTTCAGTGATGCACCGTAGTTCGTATCGTACAGAGGGTTCTAAACGGAAAACAGTGTGTCGAAGATTCAACCAAAATGACCAAAAATAAACATCAGCTCTAAGTACATACAAATAGCAATGAAAAGACACGAACAATCAATGAAAATGCATGTAACCCCTGTCACAGTTTTATGTAGCTGTCCTAACCAGAAACATTCCAACCCGAAGTCCTGGATCAGTGTTAAAAGTTAAAACACTGAATACAATAAAATGCGTTTAAAAATTAACAACAACAATGAGAATGGTAGTATAGATAGAAGACGAAACAAGTAACAAGAATGCAGACTTGATATTACCATTCTCAGATTGTTTGTTCTTAACCGATAGCTAAAAGTACTAGCAATATTGTTGATCATAGGTCAAGTCTTCGTGGAGTATATCATCAACGGTTGTATTGCACAACTGATTGTATACTATAATATCATAAAAAGCCTAGGACTCCGTGTTATGTGAAAAAAAATACAACGTATACAGATCTAACAACAATAATACACATATTCCTTAGGAATAAGTTTATTGGAAGGAATCGTTTAAGACAACCTTTAATTTGTAAGCTTCGTAGAGCATATTTCCATACAAAGCGGGATGTAAAATACAATTTAGTATATGATGTCTGCATGTGACGTAAAATTTATGTAATGAATCTTAGTAATGAAGATCAAATTTTGTAAAATTTCTATTCTTTTTACGATATCGATGTCCTTCTTGTAGTAATTTTTTTTGTAATGCACAAATTCTGTTCATTGAAATCATTACAAACAAGTGCAAAACAAGCTAACTATCCATAGTATGTAGCTGTAGGAACGTCCCGGTCAAGAAAAAGGAAGTCACTATGGGGAACGAGAAATCCTCTCTCTTGAAAAGAAACAGATTAAAATGAGCATAAAAGATAAACTGCGAAATAGTGTAAGAAAAAGAATTATCCAGGCTTTGTCATGAAATATTTTATATATATTATGCTTTAGTTGACAGGAAAGAATTGGAAAATTCAAAATGGATAAATACAACAGAAGAAGCACTGGATTTCCTTAGACAACATCCAGAACATTATAAAGACTATCAGTTTTATAAAATGAAATCCGATGAAGAAAACAAAGAAATACTGATAAATAAATTCAAGGTACATTATCTGTGCTTTACTCAAAGTAACATGAGCAAGATTTACATCTTTTTTCTTTATTATACTTTATGCAAACATGGCTAATCCATTAAATTCATTGGTCTACAGCCATGTGGCATTGTCAATAATTTTAAATAAGCTCCTCCTTTCTTAGCAACGATAGGTATTGTTCGCATAACAACGGCAATACCACACATTGAGACCGAGGATGACCTCCTTTCTTAGTAACGGGTAGTATTGTTCGCATAACAATGGCAATACCATCCGCTTGGACCGAGGTTTGACGAACCTGAAAAAAAATGCCACATGTTCCATACGAGGTTTACCGACTACAATACTTCCATTTAATATATCATATGTTATTTTTCCCCTGGAAAGGTGTAAAATGTTGAAATATACTTGTATGTATTATTGATATATTATACACTTAAAATTGAGAATGGGCATTCAGTGGAACAAAAACATGCTGCTTTTAGTTGAGGGTGTTATTAACAGATTACCACTCTCAGAAAAAAATACTAGTATCACCCTCGACTTCGTTTCGGGTGACATTTTTTCCTCGTATGGTAATGTATAGTATAATAACACCCTCAAAGGCAATATTTTATATCTTTTTGTCTCTTTCGTGCATTAAGGGCCAGGGTTTTCTATTAACATCTTTTTCCTAATGCCTTCGACAAACACCTCGGCATTTTAGCTTTATTTCTGTTTTTTAAAACATTTCTGTTATTTTTGACGGTTGCTTTGTATTTCATTTTAGCAGTCACAAATAGGTTTTAAGTTTTTTCTATATAATTTCGGTCGATGAACACGACAAATTTCAATGTTTTTGTAATTGTTCTTAAAACGTATTGCTTTCTGAATTAATCTAAATACGTTTTACAGTATTTGTAAGAATCTTATTTAATACATGTAGTATATATTTATTATTGACATTAAACCTTTGTATTTTAGGACATAAACGAATTAAAAAATAGAAAGAAGGAATTTGTTTATCAGCCTCCTTTACAAGGTGATGACGACAGTAGTTCTTCAGGGAGAAATATGCCATATAACTATGATAGGTTGTTGGATGACAGTGGCTATTCCGATTATGGAGATGGAGATGTTCTACAAAATCCGTACAAGTCTGTCAATGATATTTACGAAGACTTATATAAACAAAGTTCAAAGTATAGATCAAAGAATAAAAATAATCAAAATAAGTATCACGGACATATGAAAAGAAGCGCCAAAATGAACAAAAAATATGCCAAATCTAACAGAAAATTCAGAATGCACGATCAAACAGATAGCTTCCGTACAAGAAGTCGAAGACATGTTGGGCCACACGACAACGAGGGACTTCAGAGATTGTTATCAACTGGAACTTTAGCACCGACTACACTGCCAAAAACACATCCAAATTATAACCATTCTATAGATTTTATTTTCGGGACATATTGGTTCTTTCCAGCTCATACGCAAGCTATACTTCCGGAAGATAGGGAATGTATATCCAAAAAACTATCAGAAGAAAAGATTAGATTCTCTCCTTTAAGTAAGTAGACTTGTTTACTACCCAATATGCTTAAGGAATAAAATATGACGAAGCATACATACTTCTGGTCTTAAAAATCGATTGAATACCAAATGAATAAATAGACAGTTGTTTCAAGTACAAAGTTTCTGGATTGCTTGCAGACAATATAGAATGAAACAATCGATCATTAAAAGAGACAAACTTGAAAAAAACCTATTTGGTTTGATTAAATTTCACTGAGCTGTAAAGAAGAAGTTGTGGATAACTGGTAAACACACAACTAACAGTGGTCCAAATAAAAACTGTAACTGAATACCTGAATACCGATGTCGTAGTTCCCTCCTATAGCAGGAGCACCGCTGTTTCTGTCAGGAAACGGCATAGAGAAAATTTGTTAATGCATTGTTCACTTTACACTTGTAGAAATGCTTTTCCTTCATCGGGTTATTTACAATGGACATATGTACAATGTTCATAAAACTCTATCTTTCCAACATTCGCTGACTAAAATCTAAAAAAGTTAGTTTCGATTTTTTTTTCAAAAATCACTTTTTAAACATTTTCATAAACAGCAGAAATGAGATAGATCATGCATGTGATTTGTTTCTAATTTCATCTGAACGATTTTAAACACTTGATATTAACGTCAGTTCTACCATTTTCTTTGATAATTTTGTCCAGGTAAATATTATGGTCTGGACCATGATGCCTTTCAACACGTAATTACACAAGAATGTTTGAAGAAAAATGGCAAAGGAGAGAAAGATCATAACCGTACTTACCAAAGCCAAACAACTTATAATCCTTACAACATACATATGGGACAGATGACCGTCTACAGGTGAGTAAAGGGTAAAAAAATTCTTACATTTTATATCTGAAGTCGAGTTAAGAACAACTTTCCATATTTCCTTGCCGAAATAAAGTGCCACTGAACCGCAAGACGGGTGTTGTTACCAAATGCAGGGGACGATAGGCCTGTCGACATATCTGATCTCACCTTTTCATGGCGTTCGCTTTTTTCTCTGTATTTAACATTATCCTAATATGACTCGTAAAACAGGAACTGTCGAAGATTATCTAAGATTTGTTCTGCATTTTCAAAATATTATTAATATCAAAGACAAAGAAGGAGTTTACCATGCAATTTGATTACATGAAAACCTCGAAAATTATTGAAATCCACTGATTTTGTGTCTTATGGGTTTTCAAAATGTCTAACAAATATGATTTAACTATGAAAGCTCCATCTGATGGCACAAGAAGTAGATTCTCTGTGAAAACAAAAATTAGTAAAATGGGATATGTCCAGAGTTTTGTGGTATATAAGCATTTACTATCACTATTGAACTCGTTTTTGATTATGACATTTGGAGATCCTACAAAGTTAATCAACAAGGTTTTGTAACAAAAACTTACAAAGTTTTGTCCTGCATGACTGTATTAGCATCATCAAATTTGTTTTACTGAGTTATATACAATTGACTCACAATTGTCAAGAAAACTAACAAGGTTTCCACATGTAACAAAAGCAAAGCTTTAGCAACTTTGTCCTCGACTTCAAATGATAATCCAGATTCATAGCAGGCGTTGTTTTTACTGCAAGCATCACCTTAGTTTCTTGTACATTTTGCACTTCAAAAATTTTATTAAGAAAACTTTGTTTTTGTTTTTGACAGATTAAGACTGACTTGTACATGTACAAATATAACAGCATCACAACACTGTAGTCAAATATTGCCTTTTGAACAACAACAGTGGTATGCATACATGGGAAACAAAGGAGACAGCCACTGGAAGCCAAGGACATGGTTGTAATTTGCACTGCATTCAATACATAGTGCCATTTATTCCACTTTGTTATAATGTTTGAAAAGACAACAGTGTACATATAGAATTGCCCGTTTGGCAAATCCATAGCAGTGAAGCCACAGCCACACACACACACACACACACACACACACACCAACTATTCTCAGATATCTGCAATAGAATATTGAAGCTACAAGTTTATACGGGAGAAATCCTAAAAAAAAACTTGAAAACAAAGAACAAGAACAGGACACAAAGACAAAAAAATTAAAATGTGTAGCAAACTAAAGAAATAGGAAAAGATAACACGAGAATCAAAACACTAGCAATATGAATTGTTACAAAAGCTGGGATATCAACAAAATATTGTGAAATGACATCACACATCAGGTGCTCCGGAAGGGTAAGCATGACTTGCTCTGTTAACGGAACCCTCACATTGGAAATATCCGGTGATTAGTCATGTCTAGTAATATGTCTAATGTACTATGACGAGAAATCTAAAAGAATATATCTTGTCGCATTTGTGAGATAGAAACTCTACAGTACATTACATTATTTCTGATTTTCCCATTGCAGCTTTTAAATAGAAATTTTCGTGATGCAATGAAAAACGAAAGCCCATATGACACTTATATTTCTAATACGTGTAAAAATCAAAGAAATGCTACCATGTACGAAATAAACTTTCAAAAACTGAGTATGACAGTGCAAAAAAGAATATTAATGTTAAGCAAATCAATCTTAGGTCTTAAAAATATCCATAATTTTATAACGGTATGTATCGAATGATTTCATACCAACACTGAAGTATCGACGGCTGATGATACACATTGGGACTTGCTTTCCACAAGCAGTGGCATCAACCTATAGATGGCAAAAACGATCAACGATATCTACACAAATTTTGTGTCCGGATTGTCGTTCTTCAGTGAGCTGAAATCATTAATGTTTTTTTTTCGTCAGATCTCTGTCTTTTTAGGGATTTATTGGCACAAACGCTTTCAGACGTGTACGTATCCTCTTAATTGTGTAAAAATGACCATAGAGAATTCCACCTTATGATTCTGTGTTGAAAAAGAATAGTGTCGATGCAATTTTTTTATGAAAATAATTCATATCAACGAAATTGTTTGCTATATTTCACTAGCGTCAGTATCAAACGTACTTGATGCATAAAAATACCAGCAACTTTGTGCATCGGACGAAGCGTTGAACGAAACGTTTCGGACCCCACAGAAAAAAATAAGATGAGGAGAAACTCTGAAAAGAGAAGGTTAAAAAAAAGTTTTGCTTCCTTCTAAGATTACTTATACATTTAGGGAGATAAACGTAAATTTCACAGTGTGATAACAGTAACAGCAAATCAGTTAGATGCCAGTCTTCCGTAGAAGACCTTTTTTGTAACAGCGAATAATTCAAAGGCATTCAGTGAGAACACCGGTCGCGTGTAGATCTAAAATTGTCGCAATCAGTTTTAGAAATACTGCACATTTTCAATATTAATAAAGAAAATGTTAGAAAATGTAATTTTGGTTGAAGTCAGGACCGTCATACTCGTAATGTGTTATCTATTTCCGAAAAAAGTAGTAGGTGCACATCTGAGGATCCCAGTAAAGAACATTGACTTGTTGCTGTAATTCCTTTCACTTATTAAGGCCAGTTGCGGGTGGAAAAAAATCACAACCCGATTTAAGTGATTAAAACACGACAGAAAAACAAATACTAGTAAATATCTAACACGGGATGGAATTCTTTTACGAAAGGTAATTTGTTTAAAGAAGGAAGTTTTACAATACAGACGGATAATTATCCCTATATGATGGGCCTGCTCATGAGTGGACACAATATATCATAAAGGTATCAAATTATATCATGTCAACTACTGGGATGAAGACCTGAAGTCCACCAGCAGTTACATAAACATAGATTGTTGTAAAAAAAACTGATGACAGATACCGACTTATTTAATGAGGCAGACGAACGTTTTTGGTTCATGTCCCTTGACGATCTGGACCAACGATGTGGGGTCCAAAGAAAAGTTGAATAGCACTGAAAATAAAAATATCAACATGGAGGGAGATAAACCTGACTTTTCGAGGAATTTCATATCAGATTATTTCACGTCAACAACGAGACTAGCAGTGGCATTGACCTCTTGCCAGTGCGAAAGAAAGATTCAAATATCAACATTAATTTTGTGTATAAGACATCGTCTGTTAACTTCGATAACCTCGGGAAGCAAAAGTTTGGCAGTCACAAGAAAAACAGAAGCTGAGGAGGGTACGAAAAATTCTATAATGTGTTCGGTTATAACACTAAACGACTTGCAAGCTAATATAATGAATGGTTATGGTTAAAATTTTAATATTTCTGTTGCATTCTGATTAAACAAGCCAGTGTTATTATTGGTTTCAATTACAGCAATATAGCTGTTCTACAATCTAATCACAGTTAACAATCAAACCAGGAAATATTTAACATAACAAAATTGCTAAACAAAGGAATAATAATGCAATATTTCCTTGTTCTTTCAAACATTATATTAGTCATGTTTTTCAATGTATATGAAAAAAAAACGGAAAATATTTTGCTGAAACTTTGTCTTTGTCGTTTTTATCATCGTCCTAACGGTCTCCAGTTATGTGTTTATTATTTGACGTTTTGTGGAAAAAATATATATGTAATTTTATGACATGCACTGAAATGAAAACATTTTTTTTGAATCAAACAGTCTGATTTCTTCATTGGTCATTTTGGTAAATATCCTCATTCGTATGACTGAAACGTACATATATGTACCATCCCCGCCTTTCACAAAAACATTTCTTTTTATAACATTCCAATTTTAGTTAAAATGTTAAATACCATGTATTATTTTCGTTCTGCCAAAATACTTTGCCACATAGACTTCAAGGATTGTCTGATCATTATATGTTGACATAAGGATACTTGGTAACCGTTACCACAAAGTCGCTACCTTTCTTTGTCGCATTCTAGCTTTTTCACATATAAAAAGCCACAGAAAGTATCATTTTACATAATCGAATAAACAAGCAGCTCAAATAATATTTTGAACACAAAATGTTTCAAGCTTTAAAATTTTTACTTGGTTAAACATCGAGTTACGCTCTACCACTCTGATCCAAAGGTTCGAAGAGTCTCACAGTAGAAAGCATAATAGGAAATCATTTGGTTACAATAAAACTATACAGACCGGAAATTTTTGTTTTGAAATATGGCATGACTGTAGTAAAATCAACAATTGATTATAATGAACTGATAACAGCCTTTGAAGAGGACAAGTAAACGAATATAGAAACATGCAATAAAACATTCAGTGTAGAAGTCGACAGCATAAAGCATGTTCAGTAAACCGAAAGACCCACTGACAATACCAGCTTTAGGATTGTATATAATACTGGTTACTATCTGGAAATGAAATATAAATTGTTACCTTTTATAAAGATTACAATATAATGCATGTTGTATGGTATATTAATATTGAAGCTGAAATTTTATTCAAATTAATAAATCTTGTACGAACAACTTTATAAGTCTAATGTACACAACGTCCAATTTTGCGCACAATTTTTAATCCTGTTTGCACAACTTTGAACAATCATAATTTAATTTGTCATCATTCGGTCTGTCTGAAACTGTGGAAAATTGCGAACCGTCATTGTAATGGATATCAAAGTTGCTCAAAAATCTCTACAAAGAACATTACATTGCTGGATTTGCCAACTGTACCATCAAACTCTTACTAAACTGTCCATACTTGCAGCTCTCAAAAAAGGCCTCAAAAAGGGCATTGTAAACTGCTATGATACTTGTTTTTTCAGAAGTGGCGTCAATTCCATGTGAATTTTGAAGAACACTTAAGATCTATCGGAAAATTAAAACTCTCGATTATAGGTACGATATAGTAGTGTAAAAACTTATGAAGACTGTGCCTTATAGACCACAGTTCCACATGAAAAGCTAAAGTCAAAACTCAGAGATATCATTCATCGTTGTTTCTTCGCGAAG
>JAOXYH010672429.1:0-13247 GCA_028566455.1 Botula fusca | reverse complement strand
TTTTGGAAATAAATAATTGAATTCTCATTCTGATGAAAATGAAAAAAAATATTCCATGTCACATGAAAATAAAAAAAATGTATGCCTAATTGAATGAAAATAAATAATTTGATGCATGAAAATAAAAAAAAAGATGTGTCTTATAGTGGAAAAAGATAATTCAATCCAAGTGAACATGGAAATAATTTTTTTTTTCATTAAAATCCTCCAAGCCCCCTCCCTCAAAATCAACTGGTTGTCCCCTTATGATGCATATTTCTACATTCTTGTGCAAAATTTAGTATATGACATCATACATTTATGGAAGCAAAAAGCAATGAACCATTTGGTTGGTAGTTTTATTTTAAGATTTGCATTTTTAATATTTGTGACTATTACACATATATGTAGTTACGATAATACAGGCTTACTGAATTTGCATTATCATTTGATGTTACCATACTCTTTTATATCATACTTTTGAAATTTTCTTTTCTAAGAACCTATTACTGCATTGCTGGCCTATATATAGTATTATGGAGTGACCTGCCCTCCACATTTGAAATTTTGAATGGTTCCATAACACTACTGAAATGTTTGAACCTGAATAATGGTAACTCCAGTGACAGAATTTTAACAGTATAAGGCAGTGGAAGCTTCCCATTGCAAGAGAAAAAGAGGGGTAGTAATATTTTGTTACTTTCTTCTGAAAATATGTTGATGCTTAACCATAAGGTAAATTATATGGAGCACTAAACATGCATTTAGTATGCAGAGATTTTCCCTATTAATCCCCAGTCAAACCAATAAAATTTTCCCATTTGAAAATGTAATAAATCTGTAATATTCTAATTAGCATAGGTAAATAACAGGTAATAAAATCCAGGTGATTTGTTCATTTTACTTTCATCTGATTTTGTCATAAAAACATAGAAATTTCACAATTTTCTGTCAAGTGACCATTTCCTTTGAATTGGACAAAAAGAGAAATTTTAAGAACAGAATTATCAGGTTTAGCAGATTAAAAATGTTAATTTAGCATTTGTAGTCCTTTTTGAGATTGTCATAATATTACAGGATATTGACGGAAAAACATAAAATTAATTGAGATCGGCTGATTGGATTGTAGATAGGTAACTTTTAACACCTTGAGGTTTTATGAGACAAGATAGTGATACATGTAGGTTAAATATCAAACTGACCACACCATTGATAACTTGATAATATAGATAATGAACTGCTGGAGATTTTAAATAAATATTCAAGTGTGAAATTTGAGATTATATTGAACTGTCATGTTTTGTTTTAAAGATTTAAGGTATGTGAAATTTTAATTTTTCTTTGTTTTAAAGCTTTGTCTGAAACTTGTTGACAATTAGAGAAAAAAAATGATGGACTTGGATCATATCGTTTACATGATCCGATGTCAATAATTCATGCTCAGAACAAAGGAAAAATATGAGATATAAATGGACAGATTTTGACATGAGAGTAACACCTATGGTTTATACCTGATGTATCCTAGGATATCGTAATCCTAAATAAATATTGAAAACGAAGAAAATATCAAAATTGAGGATTAATTTAACAAGTTATATGATAAATAAATGACGGGCTATGGTTATGACACCAAATAACTCTATGATTAGATGGTTTGTTTATCTTGTCATCTGGGAAATATTTTAATGATCTTGGAGATTTTAAGTTTGAAAAACACCTCATCTGGTTTACTGAAGTGCAGATTTTGGTAGGCTTATATATGCAAAAAAAATATATTTTCTCTAAACTTGATGATAAAATTGAGAAAATAAAAACTGGTAATATAATGTCTTGTAACATTTTTTCTTTCTAACAAAACTGCATAGTTTTCATGAAGAAAAGGGGAGATAACTTATGTATTATCAGTTGATTTTGACAGTATGAAATTGGATCTACCTTAAAAAGATGCATGAATTTAACATTGTGTTGACTTTTAAAATTTAAATAAATTATAATTATAACCCTACATTTAGTTTTCAGTAAAGTATTTAATGGATGGTCAGTTAAGAATTGTAACTCTTTGTTGCACTCACATTTATGCTAGAATATGTCAACCATTTTAACTGTTGGAGATTTTAATGACAACCCACAATTAGCCAGTTAGGAGATGTCAGCAAGTGAAAACTGCACAGACCTTCTTTTAATAAAAAGCAAAATCTGCTTGTAGCTAGCGTAAAAACTTGGATAAACATGGTGTCAAACCTGCTGTAGAACTTAATCAAGTAACTACTGGTCCAGCATATCTTACATTGAACAAATGTAAAAGGTGCACTTGATTTGTTTTCTGCTGATATATTGGGGTGTGGGTGGCTGTTAACCCTACGTGTATTATCACTGTAGGGTATCTCCTCGACAGTCTGAGTTTGCTCCCTACCTGTATCTGCAGAGGGGTGGACTTGACATGCAATCATACATGACAATTTGGCATGTTGTTTACCTGCTCACGGCTTTACATTCTCTTTGGGCACTCTGCCTTCCTCCACCTCTAAAATTGACTGTTACATTATAGCTGAAATGCTGCAGAAAGCGATGTTAAATCACATTCAGTCAATCAGTTCCAGTCAATATATGGGTATGTCTAAAAATTGTAGAAGATGACTGATCTGTAAAATATTAAAGCAATTTTTTTATTTTTATTTTTTTTTATTTGAGAATGACATAATTTGAACCAAAGTATTTGCCTTGGATGAGTTGATGCAACTGTAAGAGATGGGTTCACTCTTTAAACAGACTGCTATAAGTCTCTTCAACTTTGACAGAGTTCATCAGACCATGGCATACAATTATAATCCAGTTACTAACAAGAACGATATGTCATTCTAACCCTCGGTCACTTTGATGGTAATTCACAGATTTAATTAAACCATTGTTACAGTTTTTATTCTCCCGTTACTATGACAAAGTAATGATGTGTCGGCCATGATGGAGTGATCATCGTTATTTCCTGATTAATTCTTGTAATGGTAGAAAAATTACAACATATTGTTTGGTATATTGGGATAATACTGTAATGGAAATAGAAAAAGACGGAGAAAGACAAAATTCAGCCCCTTTGTGCACAAATTAATATGATTTTTATTTAAAAATTAGTATTCTGTGTCTTTCAGAAAAAAAAAATTGTAATTGTGTCACAGTTTGTTCAAACAGGGATGATTTTACTTTGTTTTTAGTGGATTTCTGCTATCATGCCTCTCTCTTAATTTCACCATTACGATTCTTCTGCTGTTTACAGGGACTTTGCTTCCAGTTGCCGATTATCGCTTTCATTCCTGTTTGTACAAAGAAACAGACAAGGATTTGTACTGAATTACCAGTTTTTATCTGTTTAATTTTCAAGCATCAAAGTAAAATGGCAGCAAAATTCATAAAAAAAAATCCAAGTGATAATGCAGACAAATTAAATACCAGTTTCTAAACATTGGTACATATTTTTGACATTGATTTTACCTTTGAAACCTTTACCAAGGTGATGGTGTTATCATTAGGGTTATATTGTTATCATTACAGCAGTGACACCTATACCACTTAATACCTTAATGGGGTAATTAATTATAAAGACATTAATTAGGACTACTGGTGCTGTCACTGGGTTGTCTTTGATGGTAGTAAGGTAACCTTGTCAGTTTGGATAGAATTGTTGAGTTGTTAGTGAGGTACATGTAGTATGCTGTGAAAATACACAATTTTGTTAAGTGGATAAAAGTTAAACATTAATTTTGTTGCTTTTGAAGGGTTACGGTTATATGTACAAAATAAGAAGACATATTTCAAGACAAAAAAATTTGGAAGTTAGAATTTTTTTAGTAGGTGTTTTAAGTTTTCAATAAAAACGCATATTTCAGGTAAATCTTAAATGAAGAGAAGCTAATTAGTTATCTGTACGGAAGTGAAATTTAGGCTCAAAATTTATTTTTGACATTATAACAGATTGTAAATTTGATAGCATAATTTTTATCCATATTTTAGTTATTTTTGTCAAAAGAAATATAATCCAAATATAGCATTTTAAGAATTAAATGGTATTTTATTTTAAAATTCTGACATTTTAATCTGTGATATATTACACATAACAAACCTGTTATTATTCAGTGGTGACTTATCCTTGATTATGGTTTAACACCATTCATGATAAAATCAATGTAGAATTATGTTTGTAAATACTTTATTGATAAAGATTATACAATTTATTTTCCTTTTTACAGTTCCTTTTTTTTTTGAAAATCGTCTAGAAGATTATTAATCAGAGAGATTGGTTAACTAACCGCTGGGATTTACCCTATATTTGTATTGTAGGAATTACCGTGTTAGACTTTGGATTATCTAACCGCGGCTCTTTTGGTGGATGATTTTCTGAAGTGGGATAATCTAAAAAGGCAAAATATTTTGTGCTAATTAAATATGTAAATTGTTATTCTGTTTTAGAGAAAACATGTAATGTCTCTAAATGAAATTCCTAATTAATTTGGAATAATAATTTGTATGTTGCAGATAAGTGGTGAATGGTAAAAGGCAAGAAAATTGGGGATGACTTGAATTCAAAATCAAGATGGGAATAGTGAACCTTTTATTTATCATTGCATCTTGGATCATATTGAGTCAGTCACAGTCCACAGCTATAGAGATATCTTACCAAGTAAAGGAAGAGTTGGAGCCTCAGGTTTTGGTTGGATATGTCGGACAGGATTCTAACTTATCCACAACAATCCAGGAACCAGTCACATATAGATTTCTTGGAAATGACTATATGTACCAGTATTTTAAAATAGATGCCCAGACAGGAGTTCTGAATACCGAATTAAAAATAGATCGTGAGACAGTATGTCCATATCAGAGAGACTGTATTAAACAGTTACGTGTCGCAGCGTTAAGTGGTGGTTCAAATGTTGTTACTATTAATATAAACGTGGACATTCTTGATACAAACGATAATGCTCCGTCCTTCCTGATGACCTCAATGTCAAGAGATGTAGCAGAAAATCTCCCACCAAATACAAACATCACGTTAGTTGGCGCCACTGACCCAGATATGGGAGTAAACAACTCCGTTCAAAGTTACGAAATTCGTCCCAATTTTAAAGAATTATTTGTACTTGATGTGTCTCCTAAGCTTGATGGAACATCCGATGTGACATTGAGAATTCTTCAGACTCTGGACCGTGAGTCAAGGTCATTTTACCAGTTGTTTATTGTTGCTAAAGATGGTGGAGATCCCGTTAAAACTGGCATGCTGACACTGAATATTACTGTTACGGATGTTAATGATAACAAACCAACATTCAGCAAACAGGAGTATGATGTTACTATAAATGAAGACATAGCTGTTAATCGGGTCTTCATGACAATTTCGGCTACGGACAGTGATGTTGGAGAAAATGGTGAAGTTCACTATAAATTTGGCTTACGTCAAGTCGATCCAACAGTTTTCACATTGTTTGATATCAGAACAGTACCATCATCTTTAGGAAATTATGGAGAAATTTTTGTAAAAACTTCCCTTACAACTATTCCAGAGGATCCGTACAGGATAGTCATCGAGGCCTCGGACAGGGGTACAACTAAAATTCTCAGTAGTCAGGCTATAGTTAACATAAACATCCTAGACATTAACAACAACGATCCAGTGATTGTAGTGACATTTGTTAGAGGAACCGATTATGCATTGGTCAAGGAAAATTCTCCTAACAATACTGTTATCGCATTTGTACATGTGGATGATGCAGACCAAGGATTAAATAAGATAGCTAAATGTTCCATAAATAATAATTATTTCCGTCTTGAAACATTCGGGGAGAATGAATTTAAAGTGTCCGTACAAAGTCTTCTGGACCGTGAAGATCTTGAGGAGCATGTCGTAACTGTTTCATGTTCTGATAGCGGTACACCGCCACGATCGGCAACATCTAGCTTTATTGTACAAGTAGAGGATGAAAATGACAACCCACCTGTATTTACAAGTACAACATATCAAGCGCGAATCACGGAAAATAAAGATGAAAATACGTACATTATAAAAGTCAGTGCAACTGATGTGGACAAAGACTCCAATTCGGAAGTACGCTATGAACTCGGCAGTGTTGCACTAAACCATTTCTATATAGATGCCACATATGGAATAATAAAAAGCAAGCAAGTTTTTGATCGAGAGCAGATGAGCTTCTACGAATTTCCGGTGTTAGCCATTGATAATGGTGGAAGTAGTTCATTCACATCAACAGCTACTGTACAAGTGGAAATAGAAGATGAAAACGATAACGCACCAAAGTTTACAGAGAAGCATTATTACTTTGAAATTACGGAAGATACTGAGGTCACAACTGTCGGTAGGGTAGAAGCTAACGACCCAGATGCTGGTGACAATGGTGTCGTTACATTTTACATGTCTTCACAGTCTAATACATACATACCATTCTCTCTAACCACAGACGGATATTTACGATCCACACATAAGTTAGACAGGGAAACAGAAGAGAGGTACATTTTCACTGTCATTGCGTATGACCTTGGAATGCATCCCAATAATAGTACAGTTAATGTCACCGTTACAGTTTTGGATATTAATGACAATGCTCCTGTGTTTAAGTTTCCTAACTCTTCAAACAATTCTGTAGACCTTCCATATATGGCTGATAAGAATACACTTATCACGACACTAGTGGGCATAGATTATGACAAAGGAGAAAATGCCACCGTCAGATACTCATTTGTATCAGGAAACGAACACAACTTATTTCGTTTGGACAATTATTCTGGTGAAATGTTCTTGACGAGAAAACTTCACATTTACGAAATCAAAATTTACGAAATGACAGTTGCTGCAGAGGATCAGGGGAATCCCCAGCAAAATACCCGCATGCAAATGTTTGTCTGCATCAAGTTTGTAAACGTTACATCCGTAGCAGGGTTAGAAGAAGCAGGTGCTGGTCAGAACATTATAATAGCTATTGTGATTGGCTGTATAACTGTAACATTGTCAGTTTTAATCATAATAACAATTTGTGTGATCCGTAAGATGGACAATAGGAAACACGTTTATAGTGCTAAATCTGCAGAACACATGAGGATCGTAGACCTGAAGCGAGGAAGTAGTAATCGGTCCTCCTCATCTAAAGGGTCACATGATCGTATCATGGACATGTATGAACAACCAAATAAAAAGGAAGTCAGTTTTTCCATAGACGAGGAACATGATAATGCATTGTCAGTAACTCTTCCGTCCACGTTGTCTTCAGGTTCAGGCATGGTGACCTTCAAGTCCAACAGCTCACTAAATACACAGGTATGTGGTGATCTCTAGTAGATGGTTATTTTGATGTTAGAAATATTTTTATTACTCTAGTCAACCAACATGACCAAATCACTGATAGTTTTCTTAATAGACTACATGTACACAGTATTGCAAATACTCAAACAGAGAACCTAGCAGAGTAATTACTCATAATTCTCCATATTCAGTCTATAATTCAGAACAATACAAACATTTTGGTTCTAGAAATTTATTTAACTCCTAATGAACAACAAATTTTATATTGATAAACTGTATACTATGTTATTAACTTGGCATTCAAAGCACTGTGTTATAAATGAATTTTCCATTTACCAAGAAAACTGGTATTCACAAGAAAAACTTGTTTTTCATCAAGTCAAGGTGACCAGGCCTCTCGGTCATAAAACTTTCCGATACATATAGCAAAATCAACCAATCAGAATGCTGCATTTGCTGTTTAAAGCAAAATTTTTGTACTCCAACTCCAAAATCAACCAATCGGAATGCTGGATTTGCTGTTTTGAGCACGATTTTTATACTCCGACTCTAAAATCAACCAATCAGAATGCTGGATTTGCTGTTTTGAGTACGATTTTTGTACTCTGCACACTGAGCAAAGTTTTATGACCAAAGAGCCAGTTTTAAAGCTGGAGAGAACATTATTTTCTTCAAAAAATCATTTTTCTATCTTTTCAACAAAAAAAAACAAAAAAACATGAAATAGTATATAGGTTTTAAGTTGTGGAAGTACAAAAGAAGAAAGTTTCCAGACACCATTATTGTACATTAGAGTTAATATAAACATGGATGTCGGCCATTGTTGACTTGTCTGTACAAACTCTGGTGACAGAGAGGTGGACTTTTGAGATGTCATCATTGTTAACCCAGTATTTATGTATAACCACTTCACGCTTCATCCCTGGTCACAACGGAACTCTAGTCGCTGGGTATCAGTATCTTTAGCCTTTACGTTAATAACGTCCTCAAATATTGACTTACAAATCGGTGGTATAATGGGTCGGCTCTGCAAACAATCGGTAATCCCCCTTGTTTACATCATAAGTGTTTGCTGAGAAGTAATTACAGAATATTAAGATATTAAGGCATACAAACGTCTATACAAACGTAATGCCGCGTTAGATAATGTCTACTTTTAAACTTTTCGTTTATTTGATAATTTTCTAATGATAATACAGTAATAAGTAAATCATAAAACCTCATAAATTATGATCTGAACAAGACTTCAAACAACTAATGACAAAATTTATCGTAGAATTATTTTTGTTCCCCGGTAAATTGTAAGGGTTTTCCTGTTCTGTGTGCCTTTTGACGTAGTTTGTTCAGAGATAGCTATACAATGAACAGAATTTGGAAGTTTTTGTCATTCTTTAGAAATTTAAACCTTATCAGATTTTCTTATAATGTTACTACATGTATTTGTATTTCTTACTTCACACAAACTTGGGTTTGCAGACCTAAATTGATTAAACCTAGGATAGACAACTATCAGTGCAATCACAGCTCTCCTGTTGTCATTAAGGTTCCCCAATGGACAGTTACCATTGAATTGGTGGTTTTTTATATCTTTAATCTTTGCCACTAAGTTTATTCAAAAGGTTATTGTTATTTTGTTTTGATATACAAGTTCTAAATTTGCATGTTTTGTTGACAACATGCCAGTTAAAAGTCGAGTTTGGAATATCATATGTGATTACAATTAACACAAACTGTAGTAATATATCTTTATCGTAATTATGTGCATAATGAGTTTAGTAATTGTTTTGAACAGTTTATGTTTGAGAAATCCTTAATACAATAGTTTGTTCAATTTCAATTTTCAATTTTCAAGTCTTTATTTAGACCGGTTTTGCAATCTAAACCTGGCTCCATCAATTATATCTTTTGTAGATTTTAGGGGAAAGGAAAGATAACTTTATCATGTAATTTGTTTCCTTTGATGGTGTATTCGCCCCTTAAAAAGTAACGTGTCTGCAAAATCGTCTCCAGACAGAAAATAGTATTCGTCTTTTAACAATTATTTTAAGAATACTTTATGCTTGAATGTTATTTTGGGCAATTGGTACAATTTCCTGCTTTCCCTACAGGGTAAGCTGCATACACTATGCTTAGTTCTTTAGCTACTAAGTTATGTATAATATTTAGCACCGAAGTTGACTTGAGTGTAGAAAAATGCGCCTCAAACTTCCATTTTAGATATTGGACAGGGTTATGTTATGAACATATTAAAATTCCGTTGGATAGGTTTCCCAACAGCAATGCAAGGATTTGTTTACTGGTATACAGCAGAATTCACAGAAAATTTGATTTACCTGTTGAAATACAATTGAAATTGTTTGACATTTGGTTGCACCTATTTCATTGTATGGCTTTGAAGTTTAGAGTAACGAAAATAATCAAACAATTCAATCACTTTTTCTACAATTCTATTAATTGAAAAAGAACGGATATGGGGAAATGCAACAAATGCACAAGGGTATTATCATAAGTGAGTATATGAAAAACCTTCAGAGATCACCACATGTTTATTAAGGCTCAGAAAAGGGAAAGATAAGTATTGAAAATCAATCCGTCCCGTTTTCATAGATATTATATGTAGGAAAACATTGTAGTCAATACAGAGGAAAATGCCAAGGAAACTGGTGATATCCTCTTTTCAAAGTTAACTTATATAAATATGAAGGTATTTTAGGGATAACTCGGTGGCGGAACATTTGCTACAAGTTTAGTTTTCTTATCCTTCGTAAGATTTTGAATGAATTCTACTTCACAGAAATAAAAACTAATTGTCAGGAAAGAAGTAGTTACACAATGTACTTCTCACTGAAATTCAAATTGTCCAAAAACCGAACAAACAAGTTATCCGTTGCAAAACAACATCTATTGAATTTCACTATCAGCATGTTTGTCGTTTGAATCAATCTGTTGTTTTATAAAATGAGACTGGTCCTTTCTCAAATCAAATATTGGTATTTCAACGTGAATATGTTTTAAAAAAAGCCTCAAGTAAACAACAATCGAAGAAACTCTTAAATTTATAAGCGGTTTTGCCCTTGTTTAGTGTACAGAAATCAAATGCAGACAAGTAAAGAGTTTTCTTCCCTTGAATTTTTTTTATCGACTAATGATCCACACCTGTCGTACAAGAAGCTTGAATCAGAATTTAAGTTAGAATCTTTGAAAGAGGTTTGGACGAATAGTCAACAATAAAACGTTTGTAGGGACATTTATGTAGTTTAGGGATCCAGTATAAATCGCGAAGATGAGAGTCTTCACACAGTCTCAGCCTTAAATAGAAATTCCAAAAGGAAATAAGAACAGTATTGCAATTATCTACAGGTATGGCATGTATAAGTTGGATTTCAGGCCTGTAATTTAAATAATAAAAAGCGCTTTCATCTGACACTCACAATAATGCTCACAGACCCTTAGACATTGTACGAGTGACGTCACAGCTTTTACCCACTCTGATAGGGCGTCTGTTTTTCCAGATTCAGTTTTTGTCCACCGTTTAGCAAGTCTTCATTTCAATATACGAACATTCTAAATTTATCCCAAGGATCTTTTAAGGGCGTGATAAACCCGCCATTTTTCATTGTATCCTAGTTAATGAATGACCAATCTTTATTTGCAAATATCTCATAAACTTTATGTCCCCATTTCCTCAAACTTATCTAAAATGTTATATGTTTCAATAAAAACGTAACCACAGATTCAGTTTTTCGAAAAATTGCAAAATAAAGAAATTACAAACTCACAAACATTGGTTGTTGAATGGTACAATTTTTGCATCCAGGAATGAATCTTTTCAATAAAATTACATTCCAATTACTACTTTAATCCTTATCTAGAACAAAGGCGTCTTAGAATTTTCAATTTCGTTTTAATAAAAAGAAATTTCCATTCAAACACAGTAGGGGGGCAAATTACAACTTTTTCACGGTGTGTTTGATTGGTCGTGATCTTGCAACATTTTCATAATGGAAACTGTCTTTCTTATGAAACTTAAAATCTTTCAATAACTATTGTAATATTTAAATTATTATTAAAAATCTTTGGTTTGTAGGAAAAATATTTGATGAACTGAAAATGGAGTGGGAAAATAAGTAATACCTCACCAATCAAACACACCTTTTTCAGGATTTTCTCGACCCAAATGCATTTGAATGTAGATTTCTTTTTATAAAAAAAGAAATTCAAAATTCTAAGACGCCTTTGTTCTAGATAAATGATTAAAGCAGTGAACAGAAAGTAATTTTAGTAAAAAGATTCATTAATGGATGCAAAAATTGTACCGTCTCATAGCCAATTTTGCAGTCTCATAATTTCTTTTATAGTTTTCCAAAAATCTGAATCTGTAGATACATAATGAAAGAGATATTAAAAATCTAAGAATGGAAATTTAATGTGTTTATCACCACCTTAAAGGCAAGGAACTTGGCTTGTCAGTTCGAAAAAATCTCAAGGTCGAGCTATTATGTATATCGTTTAAAGGATGTACTTATTAGAAATTTGGCGGATGAATTAATATGTCTAGGCAGTGTAATTACAGCTTCTTCCTATCGTATCATTTTCACTTTTCAGTTTCCTGATTATGGATGATACTTGATTTAATAATAACGTTCTCACTTCTCACTTCTCACTGCAGACTTCATGAATTTCATATAGTACTACTTTATTCAAGTTTCACATTTGGTGATAATGTCGTTTTATATTAAGGTCCTGGTTACCTCTCTGTTCAATGTCTCTGGATATAGACGCAAAACTTGTACATTAATGAATACTCTACTCGACTCCGAGGTTAGCACTATAAAGTCTTCTAAACTCTAGACGACTACAATTCCAATTACTGTAAAACGGTAATTGATAGGTTTCCTTCCATCTCCAGTGGTTCTTTATTGGGTGTAACTATACAAAAGAATTAATCTTGAAATTGAACCTAATCTTCAAATCTATTACGAACTGCGATTAAAATAAGTCTTCAGTCGAAACATTATATATTCATGTTTCACGACAGACAATAGTGAAAAAGATATTCAAAACTTTGAAATAATCCAGTTTCAGCTAATATTGACTCATAAACAAAGAAATAATTGAAAGCAATAGCATCATTGTTGTTTTCATCGTTTCAAAAAAAGAGAGAAAAATTCTACGCAGGCCATCATGAACTTGTAGATCGGGTTATGAAATGTCCATCTCCACCATGAGAACAGACTTGTTCTCGTCATCATAGGCTTCTTCCGCTACCGGACGTGATATGAGTACCTGGGCGGGTGTCTTTGGAAAAGTGGAGGATGCTTATCCTACCTGATTCATGCTCCCGGTTTTCTTGGAATCGAGTTGCTCAATTATCCTTAAGTTTTTACTTTGTGAACCTGATGTTTATCAGCAGCAGCGGGATGAAATGTTTTTAAAGATGAAAAACAATTGCGTTTGAGTTTTATTATTTGAACGGTATCTGAAAGACTATAAAAAATAGAAGCAAGCTTCTTTTCTGTGTGACCTATATTCATTTTAGCTTATATCAAAATGTTAAGGTTATCTTAGTTAATCAGCTGTCTTCCTCAGCAATATATTCTTTAATGTTGTACAAAAATAAACAGTTTTCACTCATTAACACTACTTATATCCTCTGACTGATCTAAAGGAATCGGGTGGTACATCTAGATGTACTTCAAGATTATGCATAAAAGTGTATTAAGTATGCAATAATGTTGTCTTTCATTGAATGTTTGATGTATACCCGCGTACACCCACTGCTAGTGGACTATTAGTCTCTGAGGGTATAACCAGCTAAGTCGCAAGTACTTCGTACTAGCCCGAAATGATACTTTAAATTCCCCAAAACTGTATAAAACTACGTTGCTATGTCCCTCATGTAAAGCTCTGTCCGTAGATGGTTTTGGCTTACTATTTCGGTCATTTTGGCATGGTCTCGCTTTTACAT
>JAOXYH010669108.1:0-13251 GCA_028566455.1 Botula fusca | reverse complement strand
GTGATCTTACACTCAGTAAAGTTTCATGAGAATCCTGCAAGTAATGTAGGAGGAGTTGCGGTCAACATAATTTGGACAGACGGACGGACGGACAGACAGACGGACAGACGGACAAATAGAAAATCCTAATAATATGCACATCTCTATAAGGTGATCTTACACTCAGTAAAGTTTCATAAGAATCCTGCAAGTAATGTAGGATGAGTTGCGGTCAACATAATTTGGACGGACGGACGGACAAATGGAAAATCCTAAAAAATATGCACATCTCTGTAATGTGATCTTACACTCAGTAAAGTTTCATGAGAATCCTGCAAGTAATGTAGGAGTTGCGGTCAACATAATTTGGACGGACGGACGGACAAATGGAAAATCCTAATAATATGCACATCTCTATAATGTGATCTTATACTCAGTAAAGTTTCATGAGAATCCTGCAAGTAATGTAGGAGTTGCGGTCAACATAATTTGGACGCACGGACGAACAGACAGACAGACAGACAGACGGACAAATGGAAAATCCTAATAACATGCACATCTCTATAAGGTGACCTTACACTCAGTAAAGTTCATGAGACTCCTGCAAGTAATGTAGGAGGAGTTGCGGTCAACGTAATTTGGACAGACGGACGGACAGGCTGAAACCTATATACCCCCAAACTTCGTTTGCGGGGGGGGTATAATTATCAGGTTTATTTTAGCTAGAAAACCTCCGATTGGTCAACTTGCATACGACATAAATAAAAAGAAACAGACTTTGCAGATCATCATTCATTCAATTATCATAGCAAGTTCGATATCTATATATATAGATATATATCCTTCAACTAACCTGTTCGAACTGAATCGATGTTTGAACAAACATACTGCTGACCCAAGAGCCGTTGGAATGTCGTCTGGTCTAAGAACCCCAGAACCCTTTGGATCATAGTCCTGTAACATTTGAACCACAAATTACTATAGAATATAAGTGCATCGTTGTATCTTTCATGACTACAAGGATTGAACAAATATTTTGCTCTGGTCATAATTGTAACATTTTCCTTCATTTATAAATGGAATTATCTTTCTTGTACGATTCACGTGATTAATATGACAAGTTTGATTGGGAAAATGTACATACATTTTTCTTGGCAAAGCATGGTAACGCCAAAGAATCGATATTTATATGCAAAAGTTATCATCATGACGTTGTAGAATGACATGATTTGGTTAATAGTAGAGAATAATGAATGTGAAACACTATTACAATGTAGAAGTGAAATGTGGCATGGTTCCAGTGAGGTAGCAAACACAGTTAATAGAACATCTAAAAGCACATGATTATGTATTTGTCCTTTTGTTTCGTGATGATTCATTAAAGGCCAAGTTTGCTCTCTTTTGCACATTTTGTACTCACTAGTCCTATTGTCTTCTCAGAAAATAAAGAACATATATGACACCATGAATTTGCAAATAACATTTTACATTGACAGAAGCTATAAATTCATTGTTTCAATTTGACTTCCACATTTAAAAAAAATGATATATGGTATTTAGCGGATGACCATAATAATTGAAAATCGCACCACATCTTTTTTAAAGGAACTATATATCAAGAATTAAACATGACTACAGCAGGATTGTACTATTTAGTGCCATTCTACTGTAACGAGAGGCTCCAATGACCATGTAATCGCCCAGGTGGAATACTCTGACCAATTTTGGTTCCAACCGCCAAAGCAGTTCTAAAGCAGATGTGGGAATCATATAGTAACGGACCTTCTACCTGTAAATTTTGTTTCCAATTTACTTTTGCTGTTTTAGAGGAGATAATCAATTTTTCCCATAGGTTCCAACGTTAAACTGTGTCCTGTGCTGGCAGCCATTTTTTGGCGGATCGGAAAATTTGGTCAATCTTAGTAAAAGCCCTTCCATACTTCATTCCTGTAAAGTTTGGTTCAATTTGCTTTAGTAGTTTCAGAGGAGATGATCAAAATATATTTTACCTATTAGGTCCAATGTACTATGTCCCGCGCTGCATGGCGTCCATGTTTTTTGGCAGATCGGGAAAAATTTAACAATCGTAGTTAAGGACCTTCCATGCATCATTCCTGTTAAGTCTGGTTCAATTTGCTTCAGCGGTTTAGGAGGAGATGATCAAAATGTAAAAATGTTAACGACAAACAACAATGGATGACGACGACGATGGCGGACGCTAAGTGATGGCAATAGCTGAAATGGCCTTTGGGCCAGGTGAGCTAAAGAAGACAAAGTAAACCATTTTAAGCCACTTTGCCCATTGGATCAGCATGTTTAAATTTAATTCCGCAATCTTTTTGCATTGACTTACTTGGAATGCTCCGAAAAAAGTTTCAGAATCCAAACTTGACACTGCCCTCTGGTTGTATGCTCCATTCTGTAGCATTGCATACATCTGAAGTCGTCGATCTACATTGCACAAAATACCCTCAAATTGTGCAATAGGCAGTCCACAAACATATGCTCCGGGTGGAGGGAAGTGACCAATTCTGAGATGTGACAGTAAATAATGTCTCATTTCTAACATCCATTTGATCCTATCATCAATTGGGACAGACGAATTATCGATCGCATGGTACCAATTTCTAATTAGTCTACACCAGTTAGATTCTTTGAAATCTCCGTTTTTATTCATTTCAATTTGCACTTCTTCACAAAATGTTGTTTGGGCGAACGAATTTCTCTGACGATCTCGAAGCTCTTTGGCTATTTCCCAAGAAAGTCCTGTATTGTTATTTTTTTCATGCTGTGCAACTCGCCACCATGCTTCACTAAAAATACCCATTTCGTTCATGCCTTTAGAGCAGCATCGTGCTCTGTTGTTCACAAACAGATGATGGGGATCTATCACTACTTGCACCATTTGTTCATTAATGCTTGTTGGCTGAGCATACCACTGTGGTATTGCATAATTCTCCGAGTCTGTTTGAATTGTCCAGGAACCATTAAAAAAGTTGCTTTTGTCCCAGCCAAGAAATGCCTCGTGAAACGTTGCCTGTGCATATGCGACATTCAGAGCATCCGTTGTCCATCCTTTGATATGCTTAGTGACTAACACTTTTAAAGACTTAGGACTGTTGCCACTTACAATAACGTTTGAACCATCACCATAAATTCCTGAAACTAGATTTACCAGTTGGGGTTTTAGCATTCCTGTGTAAGTTTTTGGCGAGACAGTCAAACTTGCCAAAGTCTTCAATTCTTCAACTTTAAATGTTTTTTGTATTGTTTTGGCATCAGTAAAGCATTGTTTGAATTTGTTTAACGTACAAGTTTCCCACTCAGAATTTTCATGACTACCTGCAATTAATGCAACAAGTGCAGCTTCATAATCATTATCATTTAAAACATGGTTTTCATTGACATTCTCATCAACTAACGCCACACTGGGTTCTGATGTATTTCTCATAGATTTACCTGCATTCCGTATCAACTGTAGTGTTTCTTCATCCATTTCAGAGACAACGTCTTGTGGTAGGTATTGTAATATTAATAAATCAGTGTCCGTCTTTTCGTTGTCGCATTCGAGTTCACACGATTTGGCAGTAGCTTTTTTTCTGTTTTTACTTAGAGAAATAGCGATGTTCTTGGGTGAAGCTACTAAACATTTGTATCCAGATTTTAAACGTATGTCATGATCTGCATTGATATTAAAATACTTTTCCAAATCATCACGATTCTTCACTGATGGGACATCATGGGATGCTAATAGATATGACATCTTTTCGTTCTTGTCCAGGCGTTGAACGTTTTGCCAAAACTTCTTCATAAAACGGCAAATAGTGAGAGCTTTCCCGTTATCATCTTCAATAGAAATTTCTAAAAATTGTCCATCGAAAGCAATTGCTTTTACAAATAATTCTCTCTCCAGACATGCTTTGTATGTTTTCTCTAAGATTTGTCGTACTGATTGCATGGTCAAACTAAAGCCGCTCAACGCATAATGGATGGGCACAGCATGAGAAATTTGGTTGTCACTTGTTGTCATACGGTCCAAATCAGATAGAACAGTTAAAAGCACCTCTTTAGCTGGTTTTCGTAATATGTTGTATGCTGTTTCGATTGCTTTTTCTGATGTCGCCATATCGGCTACTACTGTCTCCAATTTCACTTCAGTTGCGGATGAATCTTTATTAACATGGTAGCCCAAAGCATTGTCCTTGTCATCGGTAGATGTACACGAGCATGGTACACTGCTTAAAGACGGAAATTCTGCAACAAAAGTGCATTCTGATGAGTAAGCCTTGAGTTTATCTAACAATTCATTTCTCATTGGATGTCTTTTTGTCGGCCTTCTACTCTCTTTGTCATAAGTGTCCTTTGCCATACTCCAAATATCTCTCCATAGAATATCGTCCATTTTGCCTTTGATAAAAACCGTACTTTCTGGCGTAAAACTTACAAAGCAAAGTTGGTTGCACTGTTTAACCGCCATCTGACTAAGCACCTGAGTGGTGTAATAAACGGGTAACGAGTAATGGACATCAGTAGTCCTGATTTTACCTGGTTTTGGACACTTAAACTTAAATGCCACTTCATTGACTGCGTCTTTCGTGAATCCACTACCGTCTCCGCTGATAACTGCTGTGGAATCATTCAGTTGTATCATCTCACAACCATCTTCTACATATGTCAAATGCGGATAGTATACTGGTAATATTTTACCCAAAAGAGTGCCTAATGCATTAATTTCCTGTCTTGAGCCATAATCAAACAGCTGCTGTAATTCCTCAGAAACCGGTACTTCCTTTCCGTGATACACCTTGTCGTAGTGCTGTTGCTGCTCTCGCAATGTTCCTAAACCAAGGCCTTTGAATAACGTACTGCCTGTTATTCTACTGACGTTTCGTAGATCATACCATCTACTTGTTCTTTGTTTCAATATTTTAAAATCTATTGTATTGTCAACTGGAATGTCGTCTTGTATTTCTCTCAAACAGATATAATTAGTTTGTTTGTCCAAATACACAGTGCTTTTCGAACCAAAAACATAATTTTCTCCAACGCCGTTTATGCATGCAATTGTATATCCAAGTTTATCGATGCTATCTAGCAAATCCGAAATAGCTGTTTGTGACTGGATGATTTTTGTTTGGGAAAAACTTATCGCAGGTGCTAGTTTACTGGTTTTCCAATCCCCATTTACTTCTTTCAAAAGATTTTCAACCATCTGTTTTCTCTTAACAATTATTTCCCTTAATTCCTTCACTCTTCCGCTCAAATTAGTAATTGATATGAGTAACGCTTGTTTAAGTTGCATTTGACCCTCTTGTCTGAACTCTGAAATCGTGGAAACACCTTCAACAACAGCATCTTCAACAAGGTTGATGCTTTCTTGGAGTATCTCTTTTTCACGAGTTAGGCGCTCCTTGCGATCTTTTAGTGTCGGTGGGCATTCAAATCCACAAAGATCCTCATCCCCCATTTTACCGAAACCTATCGCAATTTTTTTCCCATCTATGGATAATTTAACATTTTCCTTTTAATTTATCGGCAACAATGTCCAGAGATATACCAAGCAGTCCCGGTTTTGATGCATCAATAAGATATTGGGACGAATATTTAGTCAAAACAGGATCAGACGGAACGGCAAAGTTGATTTTACAATCAGTTGGTTTGGTTTGAATCGTATCATCCTTAATTCCTTCACCTTTGTAACCTCTAAAAAAGTTAATCCCTTTTCCCTTAAACAACTTTTGGACAGTTACCCAGAACATTAAAGTTTCCTCGCTGTACCTAACGTTGTAGATTGTTGGTTGTGCTAAAAAATTACCAACGTCCAGGAGAAGAAATAAAGCAATATTATCTGTTAAAAAACCTTTACCAATTGCATCAAGAGTATTAACAAAATCATCTAATCGTCCCATTTTTGTCAATGTATCAATAACATCAGGTAAAAGGCTGTATATATATTGATTGTCTGTCTGGGTTTCTTGTAAATTGTATCCATCAGGTTCATCCTCTGGTAATGTGCGCTTAAACCCTATTTTCAATGTGTCTGAATTGATATACGCTTTATATCCGCGTGACAATCTTTCCAAAATAATGTCAATTGTAATGGGAAAATGGATTGCCTTATAAGCTTTTCGCCCTGTGCTTTCATCTAATACAGCCTGTCTAATACTTAATTTTTGTTGTCCTTTATGAGATTTTAGGACATGTTCCAACAGTTCATTTATGTTGTTTGTTGTACGATTACACCCATAATAGCATATGAAGTTATCTGGAAGAATAAAATTTTGAATTTTGAAATACTACTACTGTTGTTTGATGTCGTATTCCCGAGGGTACCATCAACCAAGATGCCAATATTTCGGTATTGGAATAAAATTAAGGTTTGTGTTTGCTGTCTATACTGGTCGGGGACCATTAATCGCTAATTTTAAAGTTTTTTTTTATTTTGGTAATAATTCTTACATATTTTTATCAATTACAAAATAATTTTGCATGGATAGAGGTAACCCAAAGATTTTATAAAAATTTGGTCTTTTATTTCCCAGCCCATCTCTAACCACAAATTTTTGGCCTTTAAAAATGTGATTTTATTTTTTGGCCACTGTTTTTCGTACCTTGAAAACCAATTATCGCCACCTTTTTACGTCCCTGTTTGAAATATCAGGAAGACAAATTCCAGTGTTTTCTGGGTTTGACAATAAAAATGACAATATTATCTTCAAACGTAAACAAATCTATGGATTGGAATTTCCAATATATTACATAAAATAGTTAGACAATTTTGGACAATTCAGAATCCGAAAATGGAGGGAATTTCCGCCAAAAATAATGTCAGTTTTGTGTGTGTTGATATAATTTCGAGCAAAAATTAAAACGCAAACTAATTTTTGTAAAAACCCTCCCTTCAGCGTTCACTCTAAACAAAATAAATGATGCGTTTTACAAATTTTTGGTACATATTGGTGATAATTGGTACCCGGCGATAATTGGTCCCCGACCAGTACTTTAACGTTATGTTTTGGGGATGGTTGTTGATTGGATTTTTTTGTCATTGTGGTTGTTTCCTGTTATCTTTTCCTTACAATTTATTTACTGCAATTAAATACGATGCATATGTTTGACTGAAACTGTCATCTTTTTCATATTTTGCGTTTACTTACCACCTTATTTATAGTTGTGGTCTTGAATATATTTCAACTTTGATCCAGTAAAACTGGCATATTTGGTATGAAACCTGTCTGCTTATTTTGTGTGTTAACGGCAGAATTGCAACAGAAGTCTTGAACGCAATTTTCAAACTCAGAACACTAAGAATGTTGCCGTGTAGAGTTATAAAATCCTTGAAAGTTGTGAATATAATTATAACGTTACGGACACCTTTGTAAAGTTACGGACATCACGTTACGGACATCGATATTTGACGTTACGTACATATTTCTATATTTTTCAATCAAGGTTTGAGGCTTAATCTACGTAAGTTTTGTATATCGAAGGTGTGCTTTATAGCTATATTAACAATTTGAGAGCATGCCTTATATTAATTACTATAACATTTCAGTTATAAGAGAATGAAAAGGATTCTGAAATCTTACCCATGACATCGTCAGCCATGTTGGGATGTACGTAACTTAAGTTACGGACAGCCGCTTGGGCACAGTGATTTTAGGAGATATTCATGTAACACTTTCCGTTATTTTTATCAAACTTGCTTTTCTCATAAAAAGTTCAAAAATCGTCTTAGAATCTGGAATGTATATAAAAACTCGATAATGAGTCCATTCCATGGAAATATACAGCTTTTTCCGTCCATATTGTGAGAATTGTTAGTATCGGTGGCCATGCTGAATGAAGGGCCGGGCTATAGCGCAAAACATCAAGGACTATCTGCTAAAGTTTGGCTTAAGACAAAAGAAATCTAATGACCATCTGCATATGGCAAGTGGCAAGTGATCATGACATGGGCGAGGTGAGCAAAGAAAATTATTACAATAACGTCATTGGCTTTAAGCAGATATTCGACAGAAAGCTAATGGCCATCGACAGCCGTTAATTAATAACAAAGCCAATCCTGACATTGACAAAGAAAAGAATAATTACCACAATGGCTAAAAGCAGAAACTTCAGAAATGTAAAAGAAAACGTTCAACATGAAACATGAAAGCTTTCAATTTTATTTCTAACAGCTTTTTAATCTTAAAGTGCACAAAACAGACATATATGTAATTATGGCAAAATTTTAAGCATAAATAGTTATTGCTTCCTTTTCAAGACTGATAAGCACAATAAAAGTTCTCCAAATAGAAAACTGTAGGGAAAGAACCACGTGTTTATAACGCCAGAACATTGAAAGAATAAAAAATGTAACAAAGAAAGACGTCCAATTAGAAATGACATCAGATGTGCTGGTAGTTTTGACGATATTAATTATGTGACATCAACTAAGGATTGTCACTTAACTTATCCCTAATGAATTAATTACAGAATATAAAGGTTGTCGGAGACTTCAAGCGGTGTTTCAAACGAAATCAATTTTTTATTCCTTTAACCAATGAAAATGACCCTTTCTGCTTACACCTTCACAAAGCGAAATTTATTGACATTGTTTTAGTGCTCATCTCTCATACTTCGTCTTATCATGGCACAACTGCTACTATATGTACAATGTATTTGTACTGTGTACTTCAGACATAAATCTAAACACGATAAGTTCTAACTTCATGTTCAACCAGATCTTTAATTATCACTTTTCGTCATACAAATATTTCAAGAATGGTGCATACCTTTGTCGATGTCTGGATCACACTCCTTTCTTCGTGTTAATCAGTCTGCTTTCGTTTTCCATTACTTTGCCTTTACCATGGAATACTTTTTGAACTTTATGACGTCAACATAATCCTTTAAAGAATATAAAAGACTTTATGAGCTCAATGACAACATGTATTAGAAATACAGGCTTCCAAGAAGCCTGAATACTGAATAAATTTATAGTATTAAATAAATATTTGTCATTTGAACGCTCAGCAGATATTGTCTATCACAATATCAAAAGTGAACCATCACAGAACTTTGGAAAACCGACGGTTGGAAAAATTTTTGTCTGCAAAACTGGTTTAACAAATTCGACTGAAATATAAAAAGTTGTTAACTTCACTCACCTGAAAAGAGATTGATGAAAACCGCGAGATTTACTGTTTTTTGTCTACAATTAATGTTTAGTCACTAATGGTATGATAAATACACTGGCATCATTTAAAGATGTAGTAATTGGAGGGAAAATAAACTGTCATACATTTTGGTCTCTTAAAAGTCCAAGTCTGTTAACCGATCTGTCAAGAGTAATCCATACTGAGCATTTTTCGATTGAATGGGTATATCAAACTGTTTATACTGAGGTAAGTGAACACAGTTTTTTTTTATAACGAAGTAAGTGAACACAGTTTTGCCCAATTAAAAATATCTATCATAATTCATTTTGTCAGTAGCAACAAGAGAAACAACTGAATAATACTGAGACAGTCATCAAACTACAGAAAAATACTATGTAGTATGTTCGATCAAATTAGAAATGTAGACAGCCCATTTGGTCACACCACATATGTAGAAGAACTTTTCGTTTGTAAGAAAAAGTCTTACGCTTGAGGTGTGAAGTCTTGCACTGGAAAAATAGAAGCGTTTGAAAGGTAGATTAATGCGATCGACATTCAACATCTTGCGTTGGAGGTGTGAAGTCTTCCGCTGGATATGTAATGTTTTGCTACTCTTACGCTTGAGGTTTTCGTGCGCTCGATATCCAAAGTCATTCCCGAGAAACAAAAAAATCGCTCTAGCCAAGTATTGTTCCAAATACCGGCAACAGAATACCGAAGCAAAATGTAAAAATGTAATCCAAAACTCCTGAATCCAGGGACTAGGCAAAAGCGCGGAAACAAACAACGAGAAACCAGGACACAACAAAAAGAAGACAAAATCAAGACCGCGCAGCAAACAAGACGATAACCGATGATATTAACCCACCATTGTCGTGTTTCATCTCCAGTTTTTGACAGACCTCATTTTATACGATTTTTGACGTTTAAATGTTGTGAGGCCAGTTATTATCATGTGTCAAGTCGATTATCAACTGAAAAAAGTACTGTGAGCCAAAGCTCACTAGTGAATACCCCCCCTTGAAGTTTGCGTCATTTTGCGCAGACTCTTCCATGAAGAACATATATCACATCACTTATACAGTCTTAGAAGATAATATGACAAAGTCCAAAATATGAGATAAAAAGGATATGCATATCATCGATATCTAGAGTAGAATGCTTGGAAGTTTCAATGAAATCCATTAAACTGTTTAGGAGCCTTATATAGCAATTCAATATTCTTAAATGACAAAGTCTAAAAATGAGCAAAATTCAGTAAAAATTAAGGAATCCAAAAATAAAATAGGAAGTGCACATCATCAATATGTGAATGGTTAAAAATTTTGTGAAATCCACCGAGTTGTTGAAGAGTTACGGATAAGGCAACAGTACCCTCCGCTTATTTGACAATTCTGGCTGAAATGACAAAATCCACAAATGGGCAATAATTTGGTAAAAAAAAAGAGGTGCGCATCATTAATATGTGCAGAATAATGCCTTTGAAATCCATCAACGTTGTTTAGGAGGGGTTACTTAGAAAAAGTTGACTTTTGGAACAATTTTGACATTTGCAGTAGATCCAGCTTGTTAAATACTTTCGTCTATAATAATTGATCTAGAATAGATGCAGTGCAGAATTTCTAATATTGCCACAAATAACAACATTGCATTCAAACACAGGCAGTGTCGGGATGGGGAAATCTATGATGTGTTTGATTACATTGTTTTTTCATGTGATATGTGTTGCTGTATTAAATAGTCTCTCGATGGCTTGAACTACACGTAGTTTTCAAAAGATCTCTATTTCATTTAAACAAATCAAGGGAATGAAAATGCACGTATGTATTTAATACAATAATCAACTCTTTTTTTTTTAAATTACAGCGTTAAAAAAATTAATAAAACACTTGATAAACCTGTACCTGACTGCATTAACAACACATTCAAGCTCTGTACTCTTGTTCTCCCGATAGCCGTGATTTTGTAAGCACGTGAATTTTATTAAAAAGATAATTACTAGTATTAATTAGAGTTATCATGATTGACGTTGTTGTTTCCTGAATTGTTTATCAGGAAAACCATTAAGAGTAATTTTGGTTGAATAGAACAAGCCAAATTCGACTTGTGAATGTTAAGGCCATTATATCCCATACATGTACAATGTATATTCATTTTTTCTCTCTTTTTTGTAAAACAATGGACAGGTATTTTCCCAATTAAGGATCGGATTTTGAATTCAAAATAACCACCATTTTGAAATCCTTTCACCCTTTTACTTGTTCCAAAATATGGTTTCCTTTTCTGCATACAGAGATCTTAAACTGAGATAATTTTTGAAAAAAGAATATATGTGATATGAATAAAAAAGATATTACAATAAAACATCGTTATAAAGCCACTTTTCGTCCATCCAGATTTTGGCGTTTTAATGGGGTCTGGCGATAGGTCAAGGGAGATTTATAATGAAAGTAAACACAAACTTTCAAAAACCTTGGCGTTAAGTGAGGTGGCGAATGAAACGAGAGGTATTATAACGAGGTTTTACTGTACTGCAAACATCACTTTTTACATAGAATACGTGTATACTTTAAATATCAAGAACAGAATGATTCACAATTAAGATTACGTATTTTTGAAACTGATTACATTGATTGTTAGAAAACTGAACTATTTGATGTGCTAGCCTCTCAGCGCATTTTATCTGATTTTATATAGAATGTTACATTAGATATTTTCCTCAAAGATAAAAGACAGAAATGAATTGTTTCAGGTTTCATACAAGGAAGTGAACAGATCTAAGCTGGTGAAGACGTAGTTATTGCATATTTTAAATATGTCCTCTCCTTCATGACCGAGGTTTGTTTTTTACCAATCCACTAAGATTAAAGCATTTTAATTTACCGATGTTCAGATTAATGAGTAGATAAAAGAAACATAATTCCGCAAAACCCTTGAGAAAATAAAGACTATCCACTAATGACTGAAAGTAATCCTTTATGCTGTAAAACTGAATGTCAGTTGGAAGATGATAGATTATAAACTGTTCATAGAATCAATAGTTCTTTGTCTTAACCAAATAAAGTATTAAACGTCTGCACAGCCTGAGATGAACTAACGTTGCACGAAGTAAATGTAGGTCCTCGCACCGATGGCTTTTAAAGGTGAAATGATCAATAAAGAGCAATTGCTTACTCACTTCAAGGCAATGCAAAATCGCTGCTGTTTTCTCTATCAGTTTTTTTTCATTAGGCTTTTAAAATGATTCCTGTCATTATGTTAGTTCAATTGAAAAAGTAAAAAATAGTTATGAATTTAAAAAAAAAATTACTCGACGGGAAGGGAAACCCAAAATGAGCTGAAACTTCTCGTATAGGACAATATACCGAAAATCAAATCGAAGCGTGAAACATACAAAAACAATGTGCGGAACACACATACATTGTACACACACACCATTTTTAAAAGATAATGAAGTCCATAAAAATCACTCAATTAGAACAAAAGCCGAACCTGCTCTGCATCTTCTTATAGTATGTCTAGTCAATGGGTCCAAGAAATACAGAACGATACGGAAAACGAAATAATGAAAGACTAACCGATAGACGGGCGGACGGAGTGAACCTGGTACCCTTCAACTTCGCCAGTTGGGGACCTTAGAGCCTTAAAAAATAAAATAAGTTACTTTTGAGACCTTGACCTTCAAGGTGAGACTCCAATCTCATTTGCGACACAAATAACAGTCACAAAAATATAATTATTTAGCTCCAAGTGGTATTGAAGGTGTAGATCGGATTACACGTACATGTACGATATCGAAAAACTGATCTACAATGTATATAGGGCGACCAGACGGTATTTTGCGTGCCTAACTAAGCCATCGGTATTTTCTTTAAAGAAATTTCACTGCATTGGGATATCCAAAGTAGTTTTCATTAATTGAAAATATTCACTGTTGGTGATGATAGGGCGTTCAACGTCCTCCACCTAAGGCAGACTGTCTTTTGGGAGAAGACGGGAACTAAAATTGATTGCTTCTGACCTGTCACAGTAAACGGAAGTCGGCAATAGTATACAATGATTGGATAAAAATCGACGACCCTAATCTTTCATTGGATAACACTTTGGTCGGCTAAGTTTTCATTGGATA
>JAOXYH010666894.1:1122-13258 GCA_028566455.1 Botula fusca | reverse complement strand
ACCACAAAGAGGTGAAAAACTGAAATAAAAAATAAAATAAATTTACAACATGCACATAATACAAAGACAACAGATTAGAAAAGCAGAAATAAACAGACGAAACAGTCAAAACACAGTCACTCACGCTGTGGTTAGCCACAGATTGTGTCCTCGTGGTCAGCGGGAAAAGTCGCCCGTGCACAATCCAAGGAACATCTAAGGGTACGGGGAATGAAACGCAATAAAACATGTGACAATTACGGGGACTGCTAAAATACACTTAACAAACCTGGAGACGTTCCAGAATACTCCCCGCCTAATATAAAACTTTATACCACTATAAAACGAAACACAAATATATACAGCTATATACAAATCTTCCGGGAACGGAATCCAACGTTGCCAGTCCCCCGGGGTGGACCACTGGTACATCCAACGTTGCCAGTCTCCATAAGCTGACCACTGGTGTTCCAACGTAGCCAGTCTCTGTAAGCGGACCACTTGTGTTCCAACGTAGCCATTGGTGTTGAACAAACATCCAGTCGGGAAACACGTGATGGAATTTACAAACTATACAAATATACAAATAGACTGTATAACCGGATAAATATTATGTCCAGTGAGTTTCTCATATCACCGTAGGATGTCTACAAATCAACGGTGACTATAATTAAAAGTTCCGGTAAATATAATATGGAAGAACGGATCCAAATGTTGTACCATCCATGTCCTATTGAAATCCACGACGAATGTCACTCTCACTGACGGTATGTCGTTTCCACGTCGATCGGAACGGATGAACTTTAAACGGACAGTTGTCCCTACGATCCTTCTCTTGAAGGGGAACGAGTTGAATCCAAGAATTCCAAGTTGATCGGAATTCTGAACGGTATAAATAATTAGTGTGCCAACGGTTCGGCAATCCTGTATTCCTACGTTAGGACCAATAAACGGAACATCAATTCCACTGATGCTTATTCCTGTCAAGTTTAGGAATATGCTCGGCTCCAATAATGTAGAGTTGTATAGAGCGGTTTCCGTAGGCACAAGTATCCCTACCGGAAACATCGGTTTGCGTGGAACGTTATTACCCAATACCGGAACGTTGTGTCCACTAGTCGGTGACAATATTTCGCTGACCAGATCGAAGGTGAAGTCAGGAATACAAGGTGTACCACTTTGGACAATGGTTGAATAAAAACAGTCGTATATAAGTTTGGTTGTCCTACTTTCTGCAGGTTTCCCGTATCTGCTGAGAATGGATGGCGTGACGAGAACCTTGAGGGTCTCGCTATCCCATTCGGTTATTGTATTGATTGGAACTGGTACGTTCCATTCTAAAGCCTCTGACGTGAGATTAGTCGAAGGATCTTGATCCTGAATCCTATGTCGATCCTGAATTTCGATACATGAAGTTACGATGTTTTGCGATCCAGAAGGTATGTTCATGATGTTAAGTTCAGGTTCTCCTGTTAGGGTACTTTCTCCGGGAATATTGTCCAGATGTTGAAAGGTGGTTGATGGTTAAATTCGGAAATCAGATCGTTTTCCAACGTTGACAACTGCTGTCTCGGATAGTCAGTTCCATCTCCGTAGATATTGTTGTGGATGGAATCCATGATGGGACATTCCGTTTTCTTGTCGGAATCAACAGTTTCTGTCGTGAGTGTGCTACTACCCCGGTGACATGGAAGTTTTCGACTAGAGATAGTCTCCTAGGGTTCCTTTGAGTTGAATGATTGCTCCAAAGATAGAGTCGTATCAACGACTGTGTTACTTTGAGCAACATGAGAATGAACGGTGTTAACGTTCAATTGTGTTTCCTTACGTTGAGGACGACTAGGTTGAACGGCACCAATGTTCAGATTTACTTCCTTTTCTTCAGACTGGTCAATTAAAGGAAGAGTGGTTTTGATGGTTTCCTGGTTACCCGGAGCTGGGAGCCCCAGAGTCCACGTTTCCAATTTATTGTCGACCACTTTTTGAACGTCTGGAAGTTCATCCTTATGCTCATCTTGTAATTTGTGCAGGAGTTGGTCTTGTTCGAAAGTCGGAAATAAACATGTTTTCTTTACACGTACTTCTGAAGGTCCTTGTTGGACAGCTTCCTGTTTCAAGGTCATCCTATTACGACCCATCCTTGATTCAGTTTCTGTGCATATGGAGCATCAGTCGGTCCCAGCTGTTGTTAAAGGACGTGATGTGCTTGTAGCAGGTCCCTTCCTATAATAAGTAGAATAGGCCATTTCTCTTTGACAGCAGGTATCCTGTCGGCTTAATACCACAGATGCTGATACTTTCTTATCATCTTGGGATTTGGTATTCCATCCCGGTGATCTGGTATGCAATCAGATTCTAGAAGTTCGGGAAGTTCAAAGGTTGCACCGACATCAAACGGTTCAACGATGAAGCCTGTAGCTTTCCTTCCAGCGGCAGGCACTTGACCCGAGCAAGTTGACATAGTGTAGTTTTCGGGATCACCCCGTATACGGAATTTGTGGAAGAATTTCTTTTATATATCGGATTTTACTCACTGTTCTTGACGGTTCACTTGATATTCCCACTTGAACAAGTGCCGTTCACGGAGCAGGACATGCTTATCCTTCTGGAGCACTGATGACACTCACGATTTTTGTGCGAGTTCAATTTTCTAGTGCTTTGGTTATCCTGTTTCTGTTTTGTTTGTTTGGTACATTTTCTGATTTTCATTTCTTGTTGTCATGTCCTAGTTTTCGTTGTTTATTTCTGCGCTTTTGTCTGGTCTATGGATTGATAGGTTAACGATTTTTGGAGTGAACTTGTTCATTCCGTATTCTGTTATCTCCTCGAAGTTTTTAAGATAGATGACGTGACTGTTATCAATGAATCGTGGATTTCTCAGCGACAAGTCGTCATCTATGAAGCGAAAGGTTTGTAACGAATCGGTCTCATAGGAGTAAAAACAGGTCGGCAAATAAGGGACCTTAGTAACTCACCATTGGAAGACCGATTGTCTGATGATAAACACGTCCACCATACTACCAAATTATGTGTTTATAAAAAACAAACAAAAACAAAAAAACCAAAATAAAATCGTACAGACTGGTAAACTGTTGCGTATATAGAAGATGATAAGGTTTTTTCTTCGCAAAATATGTGCAATTTCTGCCAACTACAATAAATTTGTATTTTCTTCGAGAAACAGCGATACATAATGTCCCGGAGTCTAGACTTCAGCTGTTCAAGTAGAATTTTAGTGGATAAAGAATCATAAGTTTTTGTACTTATCATTTTAACATTAATCGAGAGTTAAGATTTTTAACTGATCTTTAGAGTTCAAAATCCATATGGAATTGACGCCACTTCTTGAACAACAAGCAGCATGAGAGTAGCTTCCATGAAGTAATGGAGACGTTTTCCAGCTTTTGAAACAGATCATTCTAATGTCTTAATGTCTTAACCGGCTCAATTTGATGATCCCTCAAGCGATAAAACGCACTTGAAACAGCTGAAAAAGGTAAAAATTTTGAAATGACCGGTTTTTTCTTCTCTTTGTTGTTTACACAAAGTATTTGCTTCACTGCTGAACTGAACGGTAGATTTTGCGGCATTCAAAATTTTGTTTATATCTTGGATTTTTTCTCTGTCTGCTTTAAATCATCATTAACTGGGATCATAGGTAAAAGGGAGTTGAACGTCAAAAAAAACCTTCACTTCATCAGCAATTACCTTCCTGTTTGTAGAACACCTAGTTACTAAGTGTAAATCGATTTAACCTTTATGATAAACACCAAAACCATCCATCACTAAATGCAATACGTACTCTGTACGTATCATCATTTGGAAGTTAAATGCATATATACAGCAAAAATGTGTATAATGATATATAAGTAGGCACATCAGTTAAAGACTTATCCAACAGATCGATTTTACAGTGAGATTTACTTCATCACATTGTTTTGTAACAATTGTGATCTTCCAAAGTTTTGGTCCCTAGCACCGCTTACGAGTAATTCATTTCTGAAATGGGCACATCCGATGCATCAAAATCGGTATTACATGTATCACACTTTGTTTTTCCTCGGTAATTTCCACTTGCAGTATAACGGGTGACGTGAACTCCGATACACCAAAATTGGCATGAATCGCACTTTGTTTTCATCATCTGAAGACACCATAAATAATAATATATCTGTGTTGTATTTGTTTTGCGTGACTAAGCGATGACAACAAAGAACGTACTCCCTTCCAATTATTGGTTCCAAACTTCAGGAAGATCCATATATTAAACAAAAGTGTATCGCTTGGACTACCAATTCGCCACGACGCCACTACCGAAGCTCCTTACTTCTTTACCTTCAGTAGATAGGAATAGCTCCAAGAGTCATAAACTACCTAACAAGTTGTGAGAAACACATATGAATTCTCAAATAAGGATTTTCCCTATGCCCTAGCATAAAAATCAATAATTCTAACCATAGGAAGTTTGTTATACCTAAAGCAATTGACATTTTAAGAACTTGAAAAATATAAGAATATGTCCCCTTTTAAGTCAATAAAACGATTCAGAAAATTATTCAAACATTTTCCAAAGGTATGCACACATTTAGGCAACCCCAGTTCCCGAAAATGTCAATGTGTCGGAAATTTTGATCGAAATAAAATGTCCTAAAATTGCGTGATTGAATCAATGTTAAAGTGTTTCACTAAACTTCGGTGGCCTGTTTACTATGCTTAAGCCCTCGAATGTTCCTATGATTTCCATCACATATTATATGATCTACTTGTGCACAAAAAATGTACAAAATTCTAGAATCAGTTCGTGATATAATTATTACAAAATACAAACAAAAAACATATTTTTTGTAAAAAAAAAGGTCACGACTATGGTGGATACAGAAATAAGCATGAATTCTATTTAGGAATAAGATACAGAACAACTTGCTTATAACGAAACGTATATAATAAACTGAAGCTTAAAACGAACTGTTTTCATTGACCCCCCCTATAAGTAATGCATGTAAAAATATACGGGTATTACGAACTCTTGTTATACCGAATAACTCTTATTTGGTCCTTGAAGTTCGATATAAACGAATTTTAGTCTACTCGTCAGAGTCGGCAGTATCAGGTTTGGTGGTAACAACAGCTGCGCGATTCAGTATGTCACGTCCGTATTGAAAGATCAAGTTAACCGGGAACATTGTAAGATTGTAGAAATAAGCGTTCTGTCTATAGGATAGATTTTTGACAATTAGGAACTGAATTGTTAAAAACTATCGAGGTTTAAAAACTCAGCTGCGGAAAAAGGGTTCATATATATTGTCAAAATTAAAACACAGTTTTGTACATTATATGCCCTACTGAACAGATCGGCCGTTAGGTCTTCAGGTGAGAAGAACAAACGACAGACGAAGGAGACAATAATAGAGAAAATGTTACTTATGATAAAAGTGAAAGAGAAAGGGCGAAAAAAGAAAAAGGCAAAGAAAGGTGACTTGGTTTTGTATGAGTTGGAATAATAATATATGTAATAGAGTTCAATTGCATTTTCCATGTTCCATATAAAGTACTTTATGTGTAAGCTTTACATTTGTACGAGTTTTTTTAATAATGGCAATCATGACAAGCAGGGGTGTTGAAAACATAACTGACAAATACATACATATAATGCTCAAATTGTCGACGTCACATAATGATAAATGTACAAAAACCGTCAATTTTGACGGATATCGACAGTTCATTGTCTATCAGAGTGAAAATATTTGCTGAGTAGTGAACTATTGCAAAAATGATGAATGCAACAAACTAGTAAATATTTTGTGCAAACACACACCCCTATAAAATACTATATGGTGAGTTAAGATTTTTTAAAATCATGTCAACAAATACCTCCCAAATTTGTCGGATATCGACCGTACATAGTCTAACAGAGTGAAAATGTCTCGACCTGTATGTTGTTTGAACATTTATCAGCGTGATTGAGCTAAACTTTATACCTAACAGTGCGTGCATCAATTAATTACATATGTATATAAATTCTTCATTCATTGATGTCTAAAGTTCATGCAGTATGATGTATATTTTAAAAACGTCTGTAAGTTATATGATAATAATAATAATAATAATATAAAAGTACATGTGATACTAATGCTTTCAACAAGAATACCAACAGCTTTCCTCTGGTCATTTCTCACCAGCAGGCCATTTTCTAAATATATTCCAGTGTAAAACTAGAATAAAAAAGGTATGTCCTCACTGAGGAATATGGGCAAGGTTATTTTGTTACTAGTAATAGACGTCGATTTGAGTCTGAACTAAAAAGGACGTCGATTTGAGGAAGAAAACAGATGTCGATTTGTGAACAGGACATAGATCTGAGTCTTACAAATATATCGTAATAAAAGCTGAACAAAGGAATGTAGAAAATGTTCAGTAGGTCAAGTACTACATATATGTTTTCACCGAAATCATCGGACAAATCAAAATTGGAATTGTTGGCCCTTCACATAAATCATTCTTACCGTTTGTATCTAATTTGTGGACATGGTAGTCAAATGCAATGGCGAAAGTGTTCAGCGGTTTAATTTCAATACGATACATTACTTATATCAGTTATTGCACTTAAATGTTGTTTTTTTTTTTAATGACTAATAAGTCAAGCTAGGTTCATCTTCTTAAAATACTACAATTCACATGTTTTAGACTATTAAATACAATGACAGATTGTGGTTATCATTTTCCATTAAAAATTAACACATAAGCCCTAAACCCGTAAGTAAAAGCTGATCAACAGTAATGAGTAAAAGTGGAACGTCCCAAATTCCACTGAGCTCATGTCTTGTTCAAGTTAGAATGACTTGCATGAAAGATTTATGAACATTCAAATATTATAATAGGTAGTTGATGAAGAGTTTTTGGCCAGTTGGCAACATTTTCAGAATGTCCGTTCGATCCGATTGTCCGATTGAAAATTTAAATTTTAAAATCATTTTAGAGTAGGAATCACAAATGACAGACGATTAAATTTATTGCGGAAAAGTTTTAATTTCTCGATACACAACATCCAAATATTTCGGTCAACTAAATGATGATTCCTTATGCGGCAAATTCATTTGAAGAAGCAGGAAAGGTTTAAAATTATGAAATATCCAATTCTTATTGAATTGGTAAATGGGGTATACTTCTATACTTTGCTCCATTTACCATTTGTGGACTGAACAGTATATTTTGCTACAGGGCTTAAGTGAACAGTTTCTAATATTAAGAGCTGTTTTAATGTATCTTTTTGGACTTTTGTTGTGCCTTCCGTTCAATCATCATTAACATGAGAAAATTTTCACTTCTTATGTAATTCCATTTCCTGACTGTGGGGCACCCAATTGCGAAAATAAATAAAAATAGCTAAAATCATCATCATGATAAAAATTGAAATCATCCATCAATAATTTATTTCAAGGTAAATTGGGATTTTTTTTGATTGGCTTTAAAAATTAATTCTATAAATTGCGTAACGTATAGGCCACGCCCCTTTACCGGACTATTTTTTAATGTATTGGCCTTTACTGATGACCTAATTTTACTAATAAACATTTAATTGTGAAATTTTGTTTGTATTCACTTTTATTGATTAAATATAAAATATTTGACATCAATAACAAAAGTTAAGTTAATACACACGACGCATGTCCCCCGACTTTCGTCATCTGCAAGTAAATGGAAAAAAGTGATGGCTTCTTTCGATGTCGCCTTTGATCAAGACGAAATGGGCGATACGGAGAAAATATGGACATTTTAATTGAAGTTTTTGCCGAGGAAAACGTATTTGAAGAAGTACCTACTGTCCAGATGGATGGAGACGCATGAGCAGCCACAATGCAAGAAACGGAAGGGCATTTGCCGACGACCACAATGAGAACTTTGCTCCCCAAAACATAACTGGCAAAAAGAGATTTAAAACAGTTACTGACCAAGAATTACATGATCTCCAAGACAGGAAACAGTCCATGTCAACATAGAGAAGCACTAAATGGGGTGTTCGACTTTTTTCTCAAGACTTTTTCAAATAAATCTCTACTGCGGTACAGACACATGTAGAGATCATGCTTCTTTTTTTTACTTTTTTTGTTTTAGAAGTACGACACAACAGGATAAAATTATGCTTTAAAATTATTCGCAGGACTGATTTTATGCGTGAGTTATTGTGAACTTGCCCTTTCTAAGTAGCAATATAACTACGTCCCCGGCGTATGGTGTCTACATGTCACAGTTGGTAATATGCTGTCTGATGCTGTAGTGCCTGTGATTTGTACAGTGACGTTCTACTCAGAGCCAAACTGCTGTGTCACCAAAACTACTTTGTCAGGGTTATGTTCAGCCTGTGTTATTGTCACTCCAGAAATTCTATGGTCGCAATCGTGATTTGATAGATCGATATGGTGTATCTGTCTCGCAAATGCGATATGATATCTGTTAGATTTCTCGTCATACCAGATTTGAAACCTCACCGGACTTGACACTTCACCGAATATTCTCACTTTCAATGTGATGGGTGTCATAAATGCAGTAGAACATGTTTACCCTTCCGGAGCACCTGATGTCACTCCCAGGTTTTTGTGGGAGTTCACATTATTAGTGCTTCGGTTCTCGTGTCGTCTGTTTCTACGTAGTTTGTTTGATACCTGTTTTTGATTTTTTTGTTTGTCCTGGTCTGTTGTTGTATGTTTCCGCGCTTTTGCCTAGTCTCTGGATTCACGAGTTTTGGATTATCATTTCAACCTGTCCCTTCGATATTCTGTTGCCGATATTACCTGAGATATGGAAGCAACCGAGGTAGATTCATTAAAGGTAAACATGCATTAGTCACAGGGGAATTTTGCTGGAATCTTCAATTACTTCAACTTATCCAAGTTTTCTAGACAACCTATTCCGAGATGTCCATCGGCCTTTTTTATGGTTTGACTTGAGCCGTGGGACATGAGAGCGCATGCCATATTAAAAACTGCGGATCTGCCGACTCAAATCTGGGTCGGTATTTCAGACTTAAAATTTAGCATTAATAATTATAAATACAAGCAGTGTTTCACTTTGCTCGAAAATTAATGTCTTTATTTTATACCTTAATTTTATATCACTTGCTATCAACTTAAAAATGTGTACATGTAAATACACTTTTATTTATTTTTTTTTTTTGTTTACCATGATTACCGAGATCAGGATTGAACCTGAATCCCTCATGAAATTCAAGAGTGCTTTACATTAAGCTATCACAGTGGGTTTAATAACCAGGATCAGGACTTGAACCTGAAACTCCCATGAATCTCAGAAGTGTTTTACATTAAGCTATCTCTTTTCCAAATATGGTTTGTGTAGGGTGAAAGAATTATCAGAGCTTTACTTTAGCTATCTTGGTTTAAAAATATCAATTGATTAATGTCAGATGAATGAAATGATTAATGATATTTTGTTTTGCAAATTATTATCTAAAATTTAGGCCTAAAGTGTAAAACTATTTTGTTTTCAGAATGGTAAATGGAAACTTATGGAGAACTTACATATATTGCTGTGATTTCCGTACAAGATTTAGACAAGCGTCTTGACAAGTTCTATGCAGAAGCAACCCCGAAGCAAAATGAGAAACGATCCAAAGAAATTTCCGCACAACAAGCTTTGGAATATAATCACGACTCTTATAAATCTATTCGGTAGGCATTGAGTAGACACCTCCAGAGTCTTGGTCGAGATATGGACATTGTTCGCAGAGAGGAATTTCGATCAAGTAAAAACGTCTTGGATGGTAAACTAAAGAAAATCTACAAGAAGGACTTGCACGTGAAACAATACACAAGCAAGTTATCCCGCCACCTGAATTGACAAAAATCTGGACTTGCCTAAATGATGAAAATGATCCAGTTGCACTAAGATTCAGTGTTTGGTTTCAATAATCAATCCAATTTGTCTCCGGGTTCGAATTTCGTGAAATAACTGAAAATGGACTCCTTTGTCGTTTAAAAGGATAAAAATGACAATGAATATGTAACCATGACACATCAAACGAGACAAAAAAACTGGCAGGGTGGAATAGACGCATCAGAAAACCCTAAAGAGAAGCGCATGTACGCCATTGAAAGTGCTGGTGATTCTTGTCCTGTAAAATCGCTGTTACGCTTCCTTTCCAAAACAAGTCGTACTGCCACAAGTTTGTTCAACCGATGCACAAAACCAGCTTTAAGTAATCCATTGGACGAGGATATTTGGTACAATGACATAGCTTTGAAGAAATATCACCAGATTTATGGCTGATATATCGAAAAATGCAAAATGTAAGCAAACATATACCGAACACTGCCTCCGTGCCACTGTGATTTAAAGTATGATCGATGACGGCTTTGAAATAAGACATACCATGCATATGGGTGGCCACAAAAACGAGGCATCAGTGCGCAGTTATAATCGTGACTGTTCTACAAAGCAGAAGAAGTCGTTGAGCGATTCCTTTACAAATCTTCTCATTCCAGTAAGTGACGGTTACCCGCTCCCGCTGGTTCCGATCACTAGTTACAAAATGCAACTACAAGCATACCTGAAACAAGTTCACAACTTACCTTGCCCGACACGGCCACCGTTTCACAATCACAAACCGTTGCTTTGAACTCGTCAAACTTCATGTCATCAGGTTTCATATTGAGTTCTTCATTCAACAATTTTAACTTTTAACACCGTTTAAGTTCGGAAATAAGTAACCAACCGGTTAAATAACTGAAAAAAAAACTTACTTTCACTGACCCTGATATGACCGATCCGTCCAATGTCGACTTGAATTTGGGTGTAATTGTGTATTGACATTGATATATCACTGTTGTTGTTGTTGTTGTTTACCCCGTGGAAAGCGGCACATTTGAATTTATTAATTTTTTTATTAAAATTGTTGAGTTTCAGACGATTTCTCTTTTTGTGAAAATGAATTATACGGAATGATATCTGTTTTTGAACATGTTATAAGCTATAGAATGGTTTGGGTAATTTTACGCCCTACATAAAGTGCTTTATGTAGGGCGTAAAATTACCCAAACCATTTTATAGCGTATAAAATGTTCAAAAATAGAAATCATTCCTTAATCATGTAAACAATGTAAACAATCCGTAATTTGACAAATAAATAATGTTTTAGCACTGTTATTTCAATTTTCGAGTAAATATTTTTTCCATAGATCCTTGGCTGTGGTAAATACGAATACGAAAATGTTACATACCTTTTTATAAAAGGAATGACTTCCTCGCAGATGACATCCTATACATACTTTGCAAGGGAAGACAAATGTGACACCTATCCAGACACTGAAAAGTGCTGCAATACTAACATAAGCAGCACATAGACAGTAACCAGAAAGGCCACAGTGGTTTTGTCAAGCTCTTCGAAGTTTCACTTGTTTTCTGCTCGAAATCGTCAATGCCGGCGTCAAACTTTAAAATGATTCAGTTTATTCCACTTTCATGTGTCTATAAGAATGCGAAAAACGAACTTAAATTCATAGAACACCAAAACATTTCCAGAATTTACGAAAAATTCCAGATTTTTCTGTCGTCTGCTGCAAACGGGCTCACCTGATACATCACCCTGATAAAGTCAGTATCAAAAACAAAAAGTCCATTATTCTATATGTATCCTGAAACATCTGTTTGGCATGCAAAGTTAGTATCTTTTGATTGTTTCTTTTTAAAATGATGAGATAAATATAATAACAGTGATGAAATGAAACATTAGTAACATATGAAGTAGTTATAATGTATGAGAGTCAATAGTCACATTGCATAATAGGAAATATGTGATTGTTTACATCACAGGCACATTGTTTGCATTTGTGAAAATGTCTGAATTACTGCATATTTAAAAAAAAATATTGCATTTTAGAAAAAAATGTCTGGTCTACTGCATATTTGAAAAAATTCAAAACTGTCAGATTTTAGTTTAACTTTAGTATTAAAAACTTTACTTACTGCGTAAACTGAATAATTTGTCAAATTTTGTGGACTGGCTGTCATGAAAAAAGGGCCAGAATCGTACTGTCTATGAACAAAAATATGCAAAAACATAATCAGACAAGACTGTTCAAAAGGTCCAAAGTCCAATAACACTTCAGGTTTGTCTATTCACCATTACAAAGGAGTACATGTAGAG
>JAOXYH010665787.1:0-13264 GCA_028566455.1 Botula fusca | reverse complement strand
AATACAACTTTTAAAAAAATTCTCAAAATTACAATCTGCATTGAAATATGAATCTATCTTAATTTTCAAATACTGCAGTCATCATAGATCTCCAAAAGAGGGAAAACAAAGTTAACCCATCAATAACATCCAATCACTGCGATCAGTTAGGTTTTTTTTATGTGATACTTCGTCTTGGGTACACACGTAAACAAACTGGTTCCCTTTCTGAATTCCGTAAAATGTCAGCCACCACCGACAGGTCAACACACTGAATTTTTATCCATCATTTACAGATAGGAAAGCCAACAATGCATTGATTCGACGTGTTTAAAATACTTTCACCATAAAATAGAATAATTTATTCCGATGTGACAAGAAAATGATAAGATATTTTAATATTTACAGCGTAAAAAGAGAGAGAAATCACTGATGAGCGTATGAATTTATCACTCCTGTAAAACTATAACCATTTTAAGTTCAAATTTACTATTCTTTGGCTTCATTTAATAATTGCTATAAATTTTGATGTACATAATTCTTCATATACATCAATACACTGCACATATTTTTGCACTATATTTTTGCGTGAATTGATAAAGCATGTGTTATCTGAACTCGTCTAATATATACCATGAATAAATAGTATGAACTGATCGAGGCATCACTCTCAGGATGTAGTACCTTCAAGACGGTGGAGTGGCGAAACGCTGTTTAACCCAAGTGCGGTTAGCAGTAGGCTAAAGCTACGTTCGAGCAGCCGGATCGAAGTAGGAATACTTTCCTCGTGTTCTACGAGGAAGTATCCCGAAGACCCGGCTCCGACCCATGGAGAGCAACGACTTACCAGTTTTGGACGTTACGGCGGATTGGTGGTTAATGGAAACAACGACTTATGTTCGACCTGGATGGTACAACGTTGTGGTGAGGCAGCCTGATGTCTGTCTATGGGTCCATGCATCCGAGATATCGCCGCGATATCGTGCAGCTCATGGAGTCTAGGAATCCGATGGCGAGCACCCCGCCAGCCCCTGGAATCAGGTCCAATGCATAATCTTCGACTGTCGCAGGATAATATTCGCCGATCTCTCGGGTTTCACTGATCCTGTCTCCAGCTCCAACATCAGTCCAGTTACCAGCGACTTCCAACTACTTCAGCGACCACTACATGGGACGTCACGACTCTCCAGGCCCTGAAAATAGCCGTTTGTTACTACAGGCCGGCACCAAACCAAAGATCCAGACCAAAATTATAATTCGCCTTAATCGGGTAATGCCGGGGCCGTCCGTGCTAGGTCCAGATGGACGTGCAAGGACGTTAATCACCACCCTGATGATGATGAGATTTTTTAAAACGCTTACGATGACGCCGATGGCAAAAGCTTTCGCTGGCCTTTTAGCATGTGGGCTAAAAGAGAAATCTGCAAAGATGAGGCATTTTTAAACCTACAAATCCGATATATATTTTGTCTTATTTATTTATTTATTTACAAGTTTGACCGTTTATATAGATACACGGTGTGTTTTATTTCATTTTACTATTTTTTGCATTGCGTTAATTGATTTGATTTTTTTTAATGAAGGATTTTGACTGGTTGCTATTCTGGACTGTAATTTATAAATAATAGTACAATGTCAAATGTATGTGTAGTGGAGGCAGTTCATTTTGTACATAATACATTTATTAAAGGTTGTTTGTAATATTTGAGGGATGGCGATATACATTTAATAGAATTAAAGACTCTTGACACCAAGGTAAGCAGGGTAAAAAAAGACTCTTGACACCAAGGTAAGCAGAGTAAAAACCCGACCGCGAAGAGGGAGGTTTTTACCCTGCTTACCGCGGTGTCAAGAGTCTTTAATTCTATTAAATGTATATCGCCATCCCTTAAATAACTTACAAACCGTCAAAATTAAAATAAACTTCTATTTGTGTATTATTATGATTGATGACACCCCCCTACTTGGTATCGACCATCGTTCACAAAATCAAAACATTGTCACATGGCAAGTGTTATATAAATAAGGCAGGTTTTACATGTGACGTAACAGGTAAACATTAAAAAAAACTAATTAAATAAATAAATGGTGCCTTTATAATGAATATTATCCTCTTCACAGTTAGAACATTAAAAAAGTAGCATTCAGTTATTGTATGGAATGTTTTATTGTCCTGATTTGCCTTAAATTTTGTAGATATGTAGGTTTTTAATTTTCCTTTAATGTCCCTCAGAGAGGTTAACTCACTAATGACCCTTAGATAGATGAACTTTTTTTAATACATGTATGATTTCGGCGGTTTTTTAACATTTAATACAAAGATGGAGTCGGGAGACGAGGTGTTTATAACGCAGAATACGTTTTCTTTAGAAGAAATACCAACTGTGGACGATGATATTTTATCAGAGACATATAATACAAGAGATTGGCAACTCGGCGAAATCTCGTGATTTCACGCGGCCCTGTACGTGATTGGTAGATTACAATCCAATCGGCTAATACAATCACCGATAACGGTAAACATTCGTCTGTTTTGATTAACTGTTTACCAAACATGAAAATAAAATATTTGCAGCTTGGTAATTAGAAAAAAAAACTTTATAATTAGGACAGACAGTTATCTAAAAGTAATTAAATAATTAATAAATTTTTGCGTGTGTTGATTAAATGTCTTTGTCGGGAAATTAAACTTTAATGTATTATTTAATTATTGGGATGATTTCTTTATCACTTTGTCGGAATAAATTTGTTTTATTGGGGCTTGTTGTTGTTTTAACCTGTTATAATAGTACTTTTATTCAGATTTCATTTTTTAATTTATTAATTCAATCTAAAAAAGTCATTTGTTCTGAAAGCATCAATTTCAATCTCGTCATGGCAAAAAATTCAGATTTTTTGTCCTGGGATGATGATCTCGACGATATACAATTAGGTTTCATTCTGGGTGAATTCACTGATAGTGAACTTTATGCTGAAGAAAGTGAAAGTCAACCAAAGAAAGCAAAATCAACAGATACCACTTCAAATGAACATTCATACGTTTGTCCCGAGTGTGGTAAAGTTTTAAAATCCATCAGTGGATTCCGAGGACATACTTCGAAACAACATGGAAGGCATAATTTAAAAGGTAGGCTATAAATTGTTATTAATCAACCAAAAATATGTTGGTTTCTCGGATAAAAAGGCGAAAATCTGCTACCGAAAATTAAAAATTCTTATGCAAGAAATTCATGTGGCAATTTTGATCAAACAAAATAATATTTCTGCTTACAAAAAAATTAAAAACAGAAGAGATTTCTTTTCAAATAGCTGTCATGCGACCCATCATTTTTTTTTTTTTTTTTGTTGAAAAACATTGACCAGAATGGTTTGCACATCATTTTCATTCCATGGTTCAGAATCAGTTCAGCATTTATAATTCGGACCATGAGGTGACTGTGTACTAAAATTTAGCCTTTGGACACAAGTTCTTTCCTTTTTTTTAAATGGTGCCAGATGAGCTTTTTTTTTGAATGGCTAAGCACACTTTCAGTTATATCATGATTACAAAAAATATATACACGTTGTATTTCTGAAGTATGAAACTGCAATCAGATTTTGAGTAGCCTTTTATTTGTGTTTCAAGCCTTTAATTGCAAAAATGCAAAAAGTACATACACATCATTGTATTTCTGAAGTTGAAGTCAGCATACATTTTCCCTATTAACCAGCTTATTTCCCATGTTGCAGTGCTGTCTGAGGAATTATTACATTCTCAATCATTTTTAGTGAATATTTATGTATTGTATTGTAATGCTATTAATGCTGTTGTTTTGTTGTATTGCTATGTATCCTATACTGTTTTGTAATATATGTATGTAAACCTCTTTTGGCACATTAAGTGCCTAAGTTGCAATACACTTGTCTTGTCAGTTGTCAGAATAAGCTGTTTGGAAAAGGGGAACCTAGTTCTTAATTACAAAACATCTTAAAACTGTCCAACAAAAAGGAACGGTTGTGAAATAGGGATTTTTTAATCTCTTCTTGATTGGTCAGATTATATGACAATTAAAATTTCTAAATTGCATCTAGGGCTTGCCAGAATGTATGATTCACATTCATTTTTTTCTTCTATTTACCGGTATTAGATATGGAGTATGGTCTTGACATTTACCCGATACCTCCTCCTTTTATAGATCAAATGAATGTCTCTTGTTTAAGATGAAATACATGTACAGTGGTCCCATTCAGCTTTGTCTGTTGTCATAATTATTATAATCTTTCAATTAGGCCAATGCAAAAGTATTCCTAGGTCTTTTAGACTTCTTAGAAAGAAATAGGTGTGGACAAGCTAAGTGTTTATTTTTAATTATGGTCTTGAAATGGTAAATTGTTAGTGTTCGAACTTTAAGCTGGTTTTTAAAGAGCAGTTTACATAAATCTTGAACTTGTTTTATGTCGTTAATGCCACTAAATGGATTAGCAAACAAATCAATTTGTATGAATATAAAAACGTAAAAAAAAAGAAAAATGGGGGAATAATAGTAAGTTGGTAAAAAATCAAAGTTACATTGGGTATAGATAAAATGGTAAGAGAAGTCAACACAAAGAACTAGTAATAATTTTCGTAGAGGCCTAATAACCAGTTTGGTGATACTGACCATGAAAAGATACGCAGTACCTCTAACGCTTAGCATATCCTATATTTCATATGAAAATCCATTTTTATTTATCTTACAGGTTCTTTAATATGTATTCAGGTGATCGACTGATTTGGGTCAAACTGATGCAATGTCCATCACAGGGGTCAAAATCAAAATTCTGAGTTGCACCCAGATTTTATCACACGACATAAAAAATGTCAGAAAAAAGGCTGATTGGGTTATTTTACTTAATTTTGAGAAAACATGTTCTTTATCATGTTTATTTTTAAAAATAGTCAACAAATTTGAAAATTTTCATTTTTGGGTAAAAAATGTGAAATTTGAGTTTGCTGAATTTTCAAATTTTCAAAAATCTCAAAATTTGCAAAATGCTCCTTTGGGTTTGTTCAATAAGCGGACAAAATTCTAGACCAATATCTTCACTATTTTGTTCTGCTAGCTAAGTGAAATTTTACTAATGCTAAACTAATGGAGGTGTTGCGTTACTTTTGATGGTCAGTATATTAAAGTTGGTGTTCTTGAATCTGATTTTTTTCCACATATGTACACACATGTATGTATTGTTGATCAACCATAGCATTTATCCTCAGTGGTTGCTTGAATAAAACATCATTTCAAATTAATTCATATTTTATTTACAATATTTATTTATATGTATATCACAGGAACAGAGATATCACATTTATAATAAATTTATTTACAATTTTCATTTATATTTACAGCACATGAACACAGATATCAGACAGAAGCCACAAGTAAAAAAGATACCAATAAACCAGACCCCACTGATAAAGTTAAGTCAGCAATAAACTTGAACAACATTTTTGCCCAAGTGTTCAACAAAGCCTTTGCAGATGCAATTATATGTGTGGAAGAAGATCCAATGAACAACTTGTTTGGTGAATCTGATATTGTGAAAATAGCAAAAAATGTTAAAGATAATGCTGAAGTAAAAAAGTTCTTCAACAATCTTTTCCTTGAGATATTTAAAACACATACAAATATTTGCTCCTCACAAGACAGAGAAATGTTTTTCTCTCAGTTCCACAGAATACGACTAAGTGAAAGTGTTGAAACTGCTTATACAGATCTGTTCAGCAACAATGGGTTTTCTGAGCAAGAGTCAAGAAATTTTGTACAAGTTTTTATGTTAGAACTTATTAATCAACTTTTGATTCAACAAACCAATCATGAAGTTAAGCAATCAGAATATAAACAATCACAGTTATCAGATTCAGACCAAAGTATACTTTACTACATTTGTGGTTTCATTATTCGTACTTGTTCTGCGCACTATGAGCAGATTAAAGGTGACAAAAAAAGTGGTAAAAAAGAATGTGCTTCCAGGCTAGCGTCAAATTCAGACTCTACAACGTTTATTACTAAGTATAAAAAATGGACAATAAAGAACGATCGTGGGGGTCTGGTTTTTCCTTGTGACAACTTCTTCCTACTTGTGAGAGAACTTGAAATGGTGGTAAGAGGAAATGTAGACTGTTCCACTTTGAATGCAAAATCCTTGTTGTGTGACAAACTGCGTGAAAAAATAATGGAGTCTTTTATGGTAAAACATTATTGCTCAAAGCTTTTTGAAGGTATAGATGGTTCGTTTCAAGTCAGTGCATGAGAAGACATTATAAAGCTTTTTCTAACAATTCGTGGCTTTGCAGTTGCCCGTGTTCAGCGTAATATTGTCTTACATGAAAAATCAACAAACCAAAAGAAATGCAGCAGTTTCCGACAAGCCTTAAAAGAAAAGAGTCTGAACAATTAACACTGAATTTCTATGTGTATATCAAAGAACATGAATTGAACTTTGAAAAAAAGTACAATTGTAATCATGGTAATTGAAAAAAATCCTTATTTGACATTAAATGAATTTGTCATTCAGAAATGTAGAGAAGTTACAGTTTACTATTTACATTTAAAAGCAAAAATGGAAAAAATGAGAAAAATGTACAGTGTCCATTCCTTTGAAATAATGCAACTTTAAACATAAGTAAACTGAATGCTTAAATTCACAATAGATGTTTTTTCATTATTTCATGTACATGTAATAATGCGTTCTTAGTTATTTTACTTTCTAAAAGTATTCATGAACACAAAAAAGCAATGTACAAGTTGTTTATGTTTCCAGTCCATATTCTTATATTGCTTTAAAAGATTTAATACTAAATCTCAAAATTTTATGCTTGCCAAGTCCAAAATACCATATTATTCTAAAAACATTCGTGGGATGGTAAAATAAATATGTTACTGAATGCATACATCTTGCATATATATTATTGACTTTTCATATATGACTTTTAATATATGTTTGTGCATGTATTTGTCAAATAGATGTACATGAATAATGTCTGTTTTTACTCTCTAATAATAAAATTTGTATGAAGACTGTTAGTATTGTCAATGCCTCCTGTGAAGTTTTGAGTGATCAATCACTAAGTTTTCATTGTTCGCTTGGGTATTCCCTCGTTTTGGTGCAAGGGCTTGCTGACCAACGGCTCGTAAGGTTGTCATCATATTTCTAACATCATAAACTGTTGGATTGTTATTTGCACCACCTTTATGTCTGTAATGCCCAAAGTGCTGCTCCAGTGGATCTTGGTTAAAATGGGCTGTTAATACAAAATCAGCACCTTCAGTTAACATGAACTTAACACATTCCGTAATTGACTGAATGCTAATCTTCAAACCAGTTAATGTCTGTTGACTTAGCTTCATTGCTGACTTTTGCGATGTTGAAAAGTTACCTCCTCTCTGTTCAACGCTTTGGCTCCAGTCTTCCAAATAACCTAAAAATAATAATAATGATGCCTTACATGTATTTATGCAGGATATCAGTTAGTACAGGCTTAAGCCTAAGGTCCTCAACTAGGTATATAAACCATAATGATACATGTAAACCAGTTGAGCATTGCAAACCTTAAAATGAAAATACTTAGTACGCTAAAATTATACAGACATGCAGTTTCATTATACATGTACATATACATGTAGTCATTACATCTGTACATGAGTGGGATTCCACCCTTGTTGAAGGCCTTATGGAGACCTCTAGTTTCCTAATTGAGTTGTCGGGTGGATGGAGTGTGGTCTCCGATGCATTTATGCCATATCTTCTATTTTTATAATAATTGGTTAATCTAACAACTAATAATCACATTCAATTGTAAGGAAACACAAACAAAAATGAAATTTTAGATTTTCCTTAAAAAAATCTGTTTCTGTTCTGACCATTGCGTGCTCAAGGACCAGATGAAATGATTGTTAAAATAGCTCTGACCTTGTTTTCAGAATAACTTGTAGCTGGTATAATATTTTCCCCCAAAGATAGCATGTAAGTGTTTTATTCTTATAATTTGATAATCACGCCGGGTATTCGGACACAAATAACCGGGTTCTTGTTTTTATTTTCATTTGGTTTGATTAGTCAAATTTGAATTATTGGATACAATTAACGCGAGTCAAAACTTATTGTGTTATGCCTCTAGTTTACATCCACGTTCGTTGTGTCTAAAAATTTGAAACTGACCAATCAAACCAAATGAAAATCAAAACAAGAACCCGGTTTTTTGTGTCCGAAAGACTTGAACTGTACAAAATTCAGTGCTCACTTTATTTTTCATCTAGCCTTGCTCTTCAAAGAATTTGAATGTGCAAATTGATTTACAATCTAAAAATTATTATTTACCTAAAAAAGTAGTCTTCAACCACTCAAGACGATCATCACTGGCATCTGTGTATGGGTTTAAATTTGGATTTCTCTTATTTCTGCCTTCGTAGATGCTCCTTACATTTAGGCAATCAAAGAACTGGTTGAAGTTTCTGATGAACTTGATGGTTTCGGCAACACTGTCATCATACAATTCTTCCAATGCATTTGCGACGGTGTCACTTAAAATCTGAGCTGCCAAGTTCACCTTCATGTAACTAAAAGCTGTCAAGTCTATATGACCCCTAGTCAGTTTTGGACACGGATTGTACAGTTCCATCTCGCAATGCTCCTCAAACAAACGGACCAAATGCATCCACGACAAATCTTTCCCATTATTCCACATGCGTCTCGTATTCTTATGAGAGAAGGAGTTGCTGAAGCAATTTCTTGCAGTCTTCAATAGATGTGGGACATCTGATATGAAGTAAATGTTTCTGTTCACATCATGAGGATTTCTCGTAAAATACACAGCATCTTGGTTATTGTCAATCTTGTGTAACTGAAAAAACTTTCTGTTTGCTGAAGCACCATCACAAGTACAGAATAAAACTTTCAGTTTTAAATTGCATTCAAGTATTGATATTGCCTTCCACACAATAGGGTACAAATAGTCAGCCGTAATACTGTTGGTAGCGAACCCAGCTAATGGAAATTTCAGACCAGTAGTAACACCACGTACCATTAAAACAAGCATAAATTTGGCTAAATTCGGCTTCTCAGTAGTAGACTTTATTACTTTCTCCAACTCCATAATCTGGTTTCCAACACTATCTAAATTACAATATCCTATCAGTTCTCCAGTATGCTTGTCGTAAACTAGGTCTTCTTTGATTCTGATTTCATCGAATAAGATGCCAACGTAATTCTTAAAGCTGTCTGGAGACATACCTGCAATATATATATATACATGTAAGATACAATGTATGAGTACAAATAAGGGCAAAATGTCAACTAAATTGCATTAGATAAAACAAGTTCAAAATCAATCAAGTTTACCATTTACACATGTACAATGTCATAAACATGATAAATGCCACAGTTTTTAAATTTGTTTTATCATGGATCTGGCGACCAGATTTCTTTATTTAATAGTTATTACGAAATGTATGTATTAAAAGTATTATATTTATTTGAAAATGAAATAAATGGGGAAAAACTGCCGCACAATTCTGTTCTGTTACTTTCCTTCATGTTATTGTGACAACATGCAAAAATGTATGGAAATAAGCAGAATTTTGTTAAATTTTTAACATTCATTTCCAATTTAGTAATGACACAATTCATCTAAAGATTATCAAATCAACATAATCCATTCTTCTTTCCTTTTCAATATTTATAGATTGTGATGTAAGGTTAGTAAATATGACATCTTATTACATAAAATCTAAATAGTCCATTTATCACTTGTGTGGTGTGAGCAAAAAAATAAGTCTAATTCCATTTTTTCCTGTTACTTTTTTCTGTTCTGTTACCTTTTCATTTCTGTTTTTCCTTACTGTAATTGACAAAAGTTTGACATTTCTTTTATATTGACTCATATGTATTTGTATATACATGTATATCTCAAAGCTAAAATTGACATACCTAATTTTTCAGCTTCTTCATGTAGAACTTTCATCACATCAGGCTGGAACCCAAGGGCACTCTTAGTATAATGGGAATAATCAAACAATGTACGTGTACTGGGTAACTTCACAAATCCTGAGTCTCTCATTGCATCATAAGCTTTAGCACTTTTGTTGCGAATATACAGACACCAGCGTATAATCATGGGATGCCATCTCATACCATTCTTTCCAGATGAGGCAAACTTGGACTGTTGTTCCCAAAACAGACGTTGAAGACTATTAGGGTCTGGGTAGGCACTTACTATCTCATTTTGGCATGATGACATCAAATCTTTAAATTCCAAATCTTGGAGCTGATCAACTGGCTGACCTTTCTTGAGAATTTCTTTTTGGAACTGGCGTTTCAATTTTTCGAGTTCTGACGTAACAGATTTTAGTTCAGAATGTTGCTGGTTGATTTTCGTGATAAGGTTCTCTCTGTTCATGTTCTGATGTTTGATCTTGGAGTGCACATAGTCAACTGGAGGAGATTTTGCCTTTTCGTCAGCTCTCACATGTCTCTTGCGCAGCATTCTACGGTCATCTTGACAAGGCGGACAACGATTTCCTTTACAAAGTAGACCACAGCTTACGGACCTGATTGTAGATCTGTACATCAAAGTTCCCTTAGACGCATTAAAATCTCCTTCTCTATAACAGCGAATGTCGTTGGTAAAGCCATCACTAATACCGCTACCAATTGGAGTCAATTTCTGGAATTCAACATCAGGATTTCCCATGCACACATAGTAAGTTTGGAGCTTGCACAAAAGTTTATTCACTCTCTCAACTGAATCATATGATGACGGCAAACCAGTCCAAATGTCATGATCTTTAAGAACTTGCTTCCTATGTACAAATAAATCTGCAGTGAAATCTTTGTGAATCAGAACTGAAAGCTTCACACTCAACTTTCCATTAGCATCGGTATTGTTGTAAAGTTCAAACAATTTGATGGACTCTTCACTTCCTGTGATCAAGTAAGGCGGTTTAATAGCATCTGCAAGTTCTTGTGCAAGTCTTTTAAATGGAGATACATGTGCATCAAACGATATTATGGTTTGTGTTGCTGAACTGAATTGTGTAATGGCTGGTGTTTGAGTCTCTGCATTGGTTTCAGATATCTCTGGTGTTTGTGTCTCTGCGTTGGCTCCAGGTGTGTGTGTAGTTTGTGTTTCTGCATTGATCTCAGGATGCTGTAGAGTTTGCGTTTCAACATCTGAAATATCAGGACATGGCCATCTGATCATCTCGGTCTGAGTAGCGCTGTTTACTTCATATTGATCAACTAAAAGACTGACATCTGGCACATCTCTATTCATATCATCTATGGTAAATTTCTCTGTGGCACAAGCTGACGTATGGTATCCTGGCATGTCATTATCTATGTTCTGCAAGATTTCATTCATTAAACTATCAACGGCAGGTGTTGTGTTTTCTGCAACTTTCTTCGGCTTTTTCCATTTGTATTTCTGGCTTTGAGAAATTGATGGCTTTCTTCTTCTTTTTGGCATGCTACAAATAAAAAAACAGTATTAATATTTTAACTGTCAAAGTATAATGTAAATTGGCTTACAATCATGACAATAGTACAATAAGCGTATCTACAAAGGTCAAATAAAATAATATGTATGGTTCCCATACTCTTTGAAAAATAGAGTAGGAAGGTCAGATCAACGATTTTTATTTAATTCTTTTATTCTTATTTTTTCTACACCTTACCGTAGTGATGTTCTGATGATCGAAAAAAGTCTCAAATCGGTCGGTTGGGCATGTAGATGTGATTAATCGATTGAATTTTTGGTCAATCGATTGTGTATCAATATTTCCTCTTGTGCTAAAAAAAGCATTCCTTTAAATCAAAATTTATTTTATTAAGGAATTAAATCTTAAAATAATCTTAATGTGTTCTTAAAGTAAAAATATCACAAGTAATAAGAAAGAATACTTAAATTTCATGGTTTTTATATAGGGCAATTTTCACATAATAGCCAAAATTTCGCCAAATATGTCTCCTAACATCCTTGCACCATACAAAATATAAGCATGTTACCGTTAACCGATAGTAATAGATAATCGGTCGGTTGCCCCTATCTGATTATAATAGATAATTGGTTTGAATTTTTAACCGATTGCACAACACTACCTTACCGTTCTTTAATGGAAACATACAGGTACTAAACAAACATATTCTGTTGTAGCATGGGCATAAAGAATTTCTGAAGCTAGGTACAACTCCCCAGATAAAGCTTCAGATCAATATCAAATCATTCCTATGAACACAAGCTGAGGAAATTGTGACAGAAATTTTCATGTAATAATCAGGTATAGATATATTGCAAAGTATCGGCAAACAGGAAGCAGACGGTCGACAGACCTGAAAAGATGAGACACCGTACTACTCCCCCAGATAAAGCTTCAGATCAAATATCAAATCATTCCTATAAACACAAACTGAGAAAAGGACGACAGAAATTTTCATGTATAACTCAGGTATTGAAAAATTGCAAAGTATCGACAAGCAGGAAGTAGATGGGCAACAGATCTGGAAAGGGGAGACACGGTACAACTCCCCCTGATAAAGCTTCAGACCAAATATCAAATCATTCCTATACAAGCTAATTGTGACAAATTTTTCATGTAATAATCAGGAATAGAAAAATTGCAAAGTATCGGCAAACAGGAAGTAGATGGTAAAATTTTCTTTCTCGGCAGCACAATATAGTCATTTTTTCATATTTTATGAGCACATTTCTCAGAAATGGAGAAATTTACACTTTTCTTACACTTTATTTGGTATTCTGTATTGTTTTCACAGTAACAAAACACAAGCATTGACCACATACAAGTTTTCAAACAAAAGTTTTATCAAAAGTCAGGTAGGCACCCTAAATGTAAAATTTTCTTTCTCGGCATCAAAATATAGACATTTTTTCATATTTTCTGAGCATATTTCTCAGAAATGGGGATATATACACATTTCATACACTTTATTTGGTATTCTGTATTGTTTTCACAGTAACAAAACACAAGCATTGGCCACATACAAGTTTTCAGTCAAAAGTTTTATCAAAAGTCAGGTAGGCACCCTAAATGTAAAATTTTCTTTCTCGGCTGCAAAATAGAGACATTTTTTCATATTTTCTTAGCATATTTCTCAGAAATGGGGAAATTTACACATTTCTAACCTTTTATTTGGTATTCTGTATTGTTTTCACAGTAACAAAACACAAGCATTGACCACATACAAGTTTTCAAACAAAAGTTTTATCAAAAGTCAGGTAGGCACCCTAAATGTAAAATTTTCTTTCTCGGCA
>JAOXYH010664678.1:0-13269 GCA_028566455.1 Botula fusca | reverse complement strand
TTTGACAAAAAAGACATTTTTAGACTTTTAACTGCAAAAATGACATTTTTTGCAGATTTAACCCAAAAAAAGGTAAAAGATAAACTAAATTTTAATTGGTTATCGGACCTATGAGATTAGAAATGTAAATAGGGCGTCTACGAGATGTTATAATCTTCTGTGTTCTAATTACAGCAGTGAAACGGTAATCGCTGCTCTTCTCTATTATAACATGTTGTCTTTTCAAGAAACAACAAAATCTGATATTTTTTGTTCAACATTATTCTTTCTAATGAAAAAGAATCTCATGTAACGAAAAAAATTAATAAATAAATTAAACTGAAAAAGATTTGTTAAATCAACATTTTTTTCCATATTACATTTTCTTTCCTGAATTTTTAAATTTTATATGACTTGTCAACGTGCAGTTCACAAGTGAACTGCTCAAGTGCGTTAATGCCATTGTTATCAAATTTTAAAAAGTCCAGAGGCGTCACCAGAAAGGTAACTTATTGATCTCATTTTCCAGAATTATCAAAAAAGCCAAGCAAGTATTTTTATTGTTTATTTATATTGTGCGTTTTATTGTACAACGGACACATAATTTAGGGGGAATGTTGAGATCTCATTTACTGCAATGTCGTTTAACCCCGCCACATTTTTTGTGTGTCTGTCTCAACCAAAGAACCTGTATTTTCGTTGGGTCTTGTTTTCTTCTTGTTAATTATATGTAACTTGGAATTTCGTATTTTAGTTGAATCTTTGACACATTTTCGAGTCATATAGAGCTTGCTGTTTGGTATGAACTGTGTCATTCATTATTGATGGTTATACCGTGTCTTCAAGATGTTTTATTTTCTTATTATACTTTTTGTGACTGGATGGTATCTGATTGACGCTTTCCCCATTTCCTTTCATTTTAACAGAAATATCTGATACCTGATATCGAGTCATTGAATAACATTATGTGTAAATTATCTGCATTCTGGAGTTCACATTGCTGGTGCTTTGGTTCTTGAGTTGTCTGTTTCTGCTTTGTTTGTTTGTTGAATGATTTATTTTATTTTTTGTGTCCTGGTTCAGGTTATTTGTTTCCTTGCTTTGCCTTGTTCCTGGATTCACGAGTTTGGGACTTCTGTTTTAGCCTGTTGCTTCGATACTCTGTAGCCGATATCTGGCTAATTATTGAAAAAGGGACTTCCACACAAATAAGAAAATTAACCGCTCCCCCCTCTCCAGTCGAGACTAGTTGTTTGTCATGTCAGTTCGTCTGTATGTCCGTCTGTCCGTCAGAGAAATATGCGTGTATGCTTTATTCAAAATTAATTTAATTAGCATGATATAAACATTGTGTATGTTTTTTTCTTGTATATGGTTCGCAAGAAAAATTTCTTTAGCAATTTATGTCCGGTTGAAAAATTATATACTGGATTATCACCAAGTAACGTATGCATATCATATTTGTGAGAATTTAAAAAAAATATATGATGGAATTGTAGACTTTCATGTCTTCATAAATTCAGTACAATATATATGTAGAGTATATAGTCACAAAAAATTGTGATTGCGAATTCTTATATTTGATTGAAATCAAACTTGACACATTATCATGATATGAAGATATGCGTTCTTGTTCTTGTGACGATACACATTTTCCCCGAGAGTTTTGTAACTTAATTACTGACATCAGCCAGTACAAATTAGTGTTTACGGTTTATGCGAAGTGTCTGTAGCACATTCTATCAAATTCAAATTGAACTGAGCACACGTATTATCACGAAATTCAGAATTATGTTGAAAACGTTAAATATACTTTATTTTGCAGTTCCGGAGAAAATATCTCCAAAGGTATAATATTGTCAAAATGGACCAATCAGCCAAGGAAGTGTATGTTAGAGAGAAACTTTTTGTTGTGTCTTTGGTGGAAGAACTTCAAGAGTACTAGTATTAATTCAAGGGTCACATATCACACTATGGTAATTGGAGAGTTATAATCGCCAAAAAAATGAAAAAGAAATTTTGTAAAGATCTATAAGTATTTAATATTTCTGCTGAAAAATATCAATTGCCCCTTAGCTTTCTGAGATTTTCCTTAAAGGTATATTTCTGCAAGGTATAGAATGCTAAAAATGTACTGCAGCACTGACTTTGTTGAAATTAAAAATAGTGGACCGAAACAGCTTAAAGGCTAAGGAAAAAAAGACACTTCTGAGATGACGGAAACGATGAACAAAACTGTTTTAGCATTAGCATAAAATATGGCCAAGCCAAGATGTAAGATTCAGAGATTTTATTTGGAAAGAATTTAATAAACACGCATCATTTATAATCGCATATATTTGAACTATGAAACAGTCATTAAACCATAATGGATTTCTTGCCACAATATGCAAAGTTACTTTTTTGCGTATGATCTTGAAAAACAAGGCAAGGACTTGAAATAAACTTAAAAGTTATTATTGATGTTATTAATTAATTGATTGATTGATTGATTGGGGTGATTGGTGCAATTAACGACGTTTTTGTTGTGGTTGTGTTTAACGACCTGCAGTGCCCGAGAGTCTCAGCCGGTCGGACGATGACAGTTGTAGTGGTCGGTGTGTTAACGACCTGTAGTGGCCAAGGGTCTCGGGAGATGACAGTTGTAGTTGTGGCTATGTTGACGATCTGCAATACCTGAGGGTCTCGGCCGGTCGGGAGATGACAATTGTAATGCTCTGTGTGTTTAACGAACTGCAGCACCCAAAAGTCTGGGTCAGTTGAGAGATGACAGTTAATGATACTTCTATTTTTTACAGAGGAAAGCTATCGTTGGGAAGCTGATACAGAGTAAATTAATTCTAATAGCATGTGCCACTGAATTTTCATGTATAAATATCATACCAATAGGTTGGGTCTTTACCATTAGGTAATGGAACACTTTATTCTTCTATCTCGAAAATAAGTTCGAATACCAGAGACCGGGCTGTGAAAGCGAATATCGTAGAAATATCGAAAACTTAAAGGTTGATATCAATTTTCGATCAACAACAAAAAGGAAAAACAGACTGTTAATACAAGAATTATCGAAAGAAATGTACGTTAACTGTTTTATGCCTATATGTGCGTTACCGTATCGATGGTTTTGCATATTTGGCTATAACGCTAGTCCTTGGCCTTTTCTCACTGAACATATTGTTATTTTTGTATGCGGACTAAAAGGCAATTCAAGGACTGTTATCATCACGTTTTGTTCCAACAGAACTTGATTAAATAATATAGTAAATGAATAAATTGATTAAATTGGGTTAAATTCAACTTTCAGCAATATTTCAGCTATATCATGGCTGTCAATTTTAGTGGCGGAGGGGGCCGGAGTGCCTGGCTGAAACCGCCGACCTTGCCAGGTAACTGACATATAGAGTTTGGTTGCAAGTCGAATGCAACCTACTCAGCTCATTTGTCCAAAAAAGCCAGTATGAGCTAAATGTATGGTATCTCTTTGCGACTGTCATCCGTCGTCCATCCGTCGTAAACTTTTTAAAAAAAATCTTCTCCTCTGCAACCATATCGCCTACAGAGACAAAATATGATGTGAATCATCCCTACGGTATCTACTTTCAAAATTGTATCCGATGAACCTGCCCATCGAGCAACATGCCCGTTGTTGCTGAAAATAGAACATAATAGTAAAATGATCATGTTCAGAACTGCAACAGATAAGGAAAACTGTGAAAGACAAAAATGATCAGAGGTCAAGCGCTACAAAAGTCTCCATTATACCGGTCGATTGCTTGCAATATCTTGAAAACGATAACAAATAGAAAGAAAATATAAACAAAAATGATCAGCAAGTCAATCTCTACAAAAGTCTCTATTAAACAGAAATCGTCAGACAACTTTTTGCAAGAGTTATTGGTCTTAGATCATAAATTTAGACGATTTCTGCTGGTTTTGGCCAATATCTTGAAAACAATAACAGATAAAATGATCAGCAAGTTTAGCTCTACAAAAGTCTCCATTACACCGAAATCGTCAGACGACTATACTCCATAAAACGTTATATTTGAAGATTTACTGGCGTCCGGCATAAACGTTTTCAACAATCTTCTCCTCTGAAAGTACTTAACTGATTCAAACCAAACTTGGTCATCAGCATAATTGGCGTCCTTAAATTCTAATATATATCCAGCATGTGTGTCGATGAACAAAAGTGGCCGCTCTTACTATAAAGAGAACATAAGGTAAAATGACAATTGTTGCTTATATCTCAAAAACTGTAACAGAGAAAAACTGTGAAGGGCAAAAACGATCAGCACGTTAATCTCTACAAAAGTCTCCAATAATAGATAGATAGAAACTGCAACAGTATAAATGATCATCAAGGTAAGCTCTACAAAAGTCTCCGTGACATTGAATGAGTCACTGCAGGAGTTATTGACCTTAGAACGTAAATTGTTAGGATTTTGCTATTATTGACCAATATATTGAAAGTGCTAATAGATAGAGAAAACCGTAAAGGACAAAAAGGATCAATAGGACGAACCCTACAACGGGAATCGATTAAACCGAGAGCGTCAGATGACTTCTTGCTTGAGTAATCGGCCTCAAAACGTAAAATTTGACGTTTGTTGCTGTTTTCGGCCAATATCCTGAGAAAAACTACAAAAAAACAAAAATGATTAGCAAGTCAAAATCTACAAAATTGTCCATTACAATGAAATCGTCAGACAACTCCTTACATGTACATGAGTTAGTTCCCATGAAATGTAAATTCGTACGATTTGTTTTTGCTATTTTTGGCTAATATCTTGAAAACAATAACAATTAGAGAGAAACTGTATACAGTAAAATTATCAGCAAAGCAACCCCACAAAAGTCTCCATTACACCGAAATCGTTAAACATTCCTTTTATGAGTTATTGCCCATGAAAAATAAATGTTTGAAGATTTTTGATATTTTAACTAATATCTTCAAAACAATAACTGATAGAGAGAGAATGTATAAAGCAGACATTATCAGTAACTCGACTTCTTCAAAAGTATGTTAAACCAAAATCATCAAACATCTTCTCTGGAAGCTCTTCTTTTCAATATAGGAATTTCATGAAATGGATGCAAGAGTTGTCTAAAACCTTATCTGTAGAAGCATAATTACAAGCTCTTTAACTTTATGAAGGTCATCTATCACTTGTCCTGATTTTTCTCAGATATGCAAATTGGGCAAAAATCGGCAAAAATTTAGAATCAGTTACAGAAAATAATCTTCGTCTAAGTGATTTTTCGAATGTATAGTATCAAAAATTGTCAGATCATCCTGCAAATTAACCAACATGACCAAATTTTATTAAAAACCAATATTGCTTTTATATGCACGTATTATGTATCCTGTTGGAACTAAGTGTAGTTGAATTCATCCTACATATAATTCAAATGGTCCCTTTTTGGTATTGTGATGACTGATTTCTAGCCAAGCATAAAATATGTCAGTATTAGATGTCAGGTGAGAGATACAGGCTTCTTGGAGCCTTAGTTGTTGTTTACGGAGCCAGACGCGAACTTATAATGCATAGGAGATAGGCTCCAGTGATTGTACAGGTAAACCAACTACCTTTACCACCTTTGCCATCCAGGTTCCGTTTTGGATAGAGGACAAACGCCCGTACAAGACGTAAGGGACAAAGACAATTTCTAGAGGATGGGAAATCAAATTTAAGCTTGCCACCGAAAACCGTGACCCTTCCAGTCAGTGTTGTAGTTGGTAGTTAACTCCAATGAAGAGGCCGCTATTTTATTTTTACACGCGCATGAAAAGTGAGAAGTTGGAAAAGATGAAAAGATGCATTATTTCGCACGTAACATTTGCGTACAGGTATTTCTTCAGATATTTAGGCATTCCACTAGAAAACGTAATAAAATGTTATCTATTGTTTACAAGTGGACTCGGGAGACTCAATCAAAATTCAAAATTAACAAGACCACCGCAAAGCGGAGAAAACCTTCAACCCCCCAAATAATTTGTAATAAGCAAATTTGAAGTAGACATGGTAGGAATGTTCTTGTATTGTCTCCTTTTAAAATAATATCCGATTTCCCCGCTCGATGTTCTATATCGGCACCATTGTTCTATTTGGTTGTGACCTTTTCGGCTTCAGTTCTGAAATCACGTGCCGGATTCACATCAAAGGAGTAGGTTCACGAAGGGTCAATTTTGGCCCTATCCTGAAAATTTGTTTTTTTGTGATATTCTGCTAGAATAAGCTTGATTTTGGTATAAAATGCAGTTTTTATTAATTTTTTCTCAATTTTGACCATTTTTGGGGTAAAAATGCTAAAACTGATGAAAAATCACATATTTCTGGAAAAAATCAATAAAAAGTAAATACAACAAAACATGATTCTAATGAATGACATAAAACATTTACTTCAATTATATTTTTTGTATAAATAAGTTCTTTCTGTCATATTTGCAACATGTAAGTGATTTTTTGGGTAAAAAGTGCATTTTTAATGAAAAATCACAGATTTCTGGAAATGATCAATAAATAATTAAAATAACAACATATGATTGTAATGAATTGAAAATAACATTTATTCCAGTTATACTTATCATATAAATATATTTTTTCTATCACATTAACAACACATACTTGATTTTTGGGATAAAAATGCATTTTTTTAATGAAAAATAACAGATTTCTGAAAATGATAAATAAATAATTTAAATAACAACATATGATTGTAATGAATTGAAAATAACCTTTATTTGAATTATACTTATCATATACAATTTTTTTTTACGTCATATTTACAACATATATGTGATTTTTGGGGTAAAAATGCATTTTTTAAAGGAAAATCACAGATTTCTGGAAATGATCTATAAATAATTAAAATTACAACATATGATTGTAATGATTTGAAAATAACATTTATTTCAATTATACTTATCATATAAATGTTTTTTTCTGTCATATTAACAAAACATATGAGATTTTTGGGGTGAAAATGCATTTTTTAATGAAAAATCACAGATTTCTGAAAATGATCAATAAAAATTTAAATAACAATATATGATTGTGATGAACTTAAAATAACATTATTTGAATTATACTTATCATATAAAAATGTTTTCCATCATATTTACAACATATATGATTTTTGGGGTAAAAATGCATTTTTAATGGAAAATTACAGATTTCTGGAAATGATTAATAAATAACTTACATAACAACATATGATTTTAACGAATTAAAAAACATTTATTTCAATTATACTTATTATATAAATAGTTTTTTTTTCATCATATTAACAACACATATGTGATTTTTGGGTAAAAAATGCATTTTTTAATAAAAAATCACAGATTTCTGAAAATGATCAATGAATAATTTAAATAACAACATATGATTGTGATAAATTGAAAATAACAATTATTTCAATTATATTAATCATATAATTTTTTTTCCATCATATTTACAACATATATGTGATTTTTGGCGTAAAAAATGCTAACTTTAATTTGCACTGATGCAATATGCTAAGTGTTCCTCCTTACACCTTACATTATTTATATTGTATGGTGGTGCTCCTACTAAAGGAGGTTCAAACAAGCATACACTTACAGATACAATGCACTCCTGGTATATGAACTATGGTTGTATCATTTACAACAAGAACTGTTGCCGAATGGCTCAAATACCCCCGCTCATTGTGAACTGGTAGTTTTCGACCCCTTATATCTTGGAAATGGTAAGGGCTATGTCAAATCCATTGAATATTACTGAAAACTCTTACAAAGACCTATCCAATGAAAAAAAATCCCATTAAAATCAGTTGAAGAATAAAATTTCTATATACCCTTTAAAAGTACCATTTTCTGCCCTTTTGACCCCTTTTTAAAAAAGTTTGTCAAAATTGGACTTAAAATAAAAAAGGTACAATTTTGGGCGTTGGCCCCTTTCAATCCCTTATATTATGGAATTGGTAAGAGCTACGTCAAAACTGTTGGCATACTTGTGAAAGGTATTTTTATAAGGAATCTCAAGAAAAAAATGCATCAAAATCAGGTAAAAATTAACACTAAATCAAAAATAATGAAAGTATCACTTTTTGGTGTTTTCGACCCGGTTTTTTCCTCGGCAAACAGGAAGTATACGTTGAATAGTTCTAAAAATGCATACAGCATACCGATATGAAGCTTGAAACAAAATATCAGCAAACTATGGTTTATAGTAGCTGTGAGAAGTGTTACGAAAATTTTAATATCTGACGGAATGACGGATGGAATGACAGACAATGGACAAGGGTAAAAACAGTATACCCCCTCTCCTTCGGAGCGGGGGTATAATAATTACCTGAGGCAAGTGGTGGAAAGAACTTGTTGGAAATTGCACAGACGATCCTCACAAAATCACCAATAAAGGGCACTTGATTCGTTGGTAAAACATGCTCCAAATACTTCCACTGCTTAATTCTGGAATTGGCTGACTCAACAATCCAGCGTATCTATAAAAAGGATGTCTTATAGTGTTTAGACTTAACAATGCATGTAAAAATACTCAAGTCAACATACACAATATTTCCAATTTCAGTATGCTCTTAGTCAAGCTTTCACAAAAGTTGGGAATACATTGGCCAACAAAACTTCTATATAACTATGTGTGAATCAGGGTTGGAAAAAATTGGGAATACTCATATTTCCCAGGACAGTGGGAAATACTGGGAATTCCCGGGAAATAGGTTCATTTCAAATAAATGTAAAAGAAAAAAACTGGAGTGTTTATAAATATGAGATACAGTACATGTCAGTTGGGACATTGACTTAAAAAAATCTTTCACTTTATGAAGAAATTAAATGCTTTGAATTGAAAATGTCATTATATAACAATTATTGCTGATATATCTGCAAGCAACTAGTATATGGCAAATTCCTTATAAAACAAAATGTTAATATTGATGACGATGACATCAAAACTAGAGGCTCAGAAGAGAATTGTTGGATGACTTTGGTCTAACTAAATGAAATGTAGCCCTTGACAAGCTTAACAGTTTTTTGCAATAACATTTTATCACCAATCAATTACGGTTTTCAAGATCGTAACAAAATAATGAATCAGGGCAGTAACTCTTATAAAAAGTTGGTGGATGAATTTGATCAAATTAAATGAAATGTAGCCCTTGACGTTCTGAACATTTTTGCAGTTATATTTTATCAGCCATCTATTAAGGCTTTCAACATCCTAAATATTTTTTCTATAAGGTTCTTTGTTAAAAATATGTCAGCCGATGGCGGCCATCTTGGTAGGCTGGCAGGGTCATCAGACATATTTCTGAAAGGGGACCACCCAGGGACTATTCCACCAAAGTTTGGCCAAATAGTTTCAGAGGAGAAACTTTTTATTATTTTTTTTTGCAGAATTTTCTATTTTTAGCAATGGCTGCTATCTTGGATGGTAAGCAGGGACGTCAGACATAATTCTGAATGGGGACTACCTAAGGATCATTCCATCAAAGTTTGGTCCCAATTGAACTGGCCAAGTAGTTTCAGAGGAGAAGATGTTTAACTATTTTTTTTGCCAAATTTTCCATTTTTAGCAATGGCGGCCATGTTGGATGGTGGGCAGGGATGTCAGATATAATTCTAAAAGAGGACTACCAATGAACGATCCCTGCCAAGTTTGGTCAAAATTGGTATGGTGGTTTCAGAGAATATTAAAATGTCAAAAGTTAACGGACGGATAGACGACAGATGCCGAGTGGTAGGAATAGTTCACATGACTCTTTGGGTCACTGATGAGCTAAAAACATGTCATTATATGTTAGATTACATGAGATATGGCAAATACGAGATCAGCAGGCCTGCAGTTCCAGCGGAAAGGGGGAGGGGGCTAGTCCCCCAAATATTTTACCATCTTATTTAAGTTATCAAATTTTCAGTATAAATTCCAAAATAATTTTTGGCAACTTCCTACGTGCCTGATCAGTATACTCACTTTTGTAACTAGTCTGCTCTCATTGGCATCTTGAGTGGACATTTGTGTTTCCCCCTTCTTCATAAAGTGTGGCATTTGAGCTCTTATACCAAATTCTTCAAGGAGTTCTATTGAGTCACGAAAACCTCGGTCAACTATGAAGACATCTTCTTCTTCAATCCAATTAACAATGCCCTCTAGATTTGTTTCGAACATATGGTTTAATATTGAAGCATCATTGTTTCGCGCGTCTGCCATATACGGACCACAAACACTAACAAAATGTTCATCAGTAGAAACAACAACCATCATCTTCACAAGGGGCTGTCCTTTGTGAAAACTGAATGACCTTCTCTGAAAGTTGAAGTTATTACTTTTTTGTATATAGATATATGTCCCATCCAGTACTAAGATAGCATTTGTTTCTCCAACATTGCCAAACAATGTTTGGGCTATTGGTCTGGTGTGGTTATCTATTACTTCTTGTCTGGTGATATGCTGAAGACTCAAGTGAAGAGGTACAAAATTCAAAGACAGTGCTACTCGGATTGAGGTAATAGCTCGTTGTATGCTCGACTTGGTAATGGCAAAGATTGTTGATAATAACTTGTTAGAAATCCCAGACCGAAGTTTCATTAAGAATATGCCCAAAGACATGCGATTACTGCGAACAGGTGTGTTGCGGACATGATCTTTTATATATTGGAAAAGCGAGTCAAAAGATGTTTTATCCAAGCCCGTTAAATTGATATAGTCAGAATCATTTAATGCCTTTGAATTGTCAAAATCGATTCTCATTCGCTCACTTCTCAAAGCATATTCTCTAACCCGTTTCAATAACTCCAAAATCGCTGTCCTATTCACAAACGTGGTATCTGTTGTTGGAACGTTAGTTAATGATTCAGGAATGAAACGGCCATCATGAATATGTGCTGGACAACACCGACTACCCTCAGGAATAATTATCTCATCAGTCATAAACGCTGTACATCTGGTTGCAGGAGGCACAACTATGAGCTTTGGACCTGGTTGTTTGCATATAAAGCAGTAAGCATGACTTTTTGGTGTACTTGGTATTGGCAGAACCACCGACGGAGGACTCTTGAAGCATGCTGGATTTTTTTGTTGCTCTGGGGTTACTGGTCTTTTCTGACTTACATTCTGTTTAGAAATTGTAGTATTCGAAGATTTGGCTTTGTGGTACAAATGTCGACATTTGTTGCATAAAATATCATTTTGACTAGCAGTTATCATAAACTTTTTATAAAGGACTTTCCTAATTTCTTTGGAGTCACATTTTTTTCGGTCCTTTTTTTACATAAAACACATGAATAGCTTTTTGGGCCGATCCCAGGCATCTACAATAAAGTAAAGTATAAAAGTATAATAAACATCTAATAAAATCCTATTTATTTTATTTTCATCCCATCTCTGTTAGTGTAACCCCTTTTTATATAAAGCTCTAAGTCCATGTTATGCCATGGCAAACCCCAAATCTATCTGATAAAATATAAAATAGGATGTGCACAACTACAATACCAGACTAAGTTTCCATTAAAGTTTCAGGAAATTCCATCAAGCTGTTGGGAAGGCGTTACGGATACAAGATGTGTACCCACTCTTTTGTATAAAGCGCTAAGTCCATGCTATGCCATGGGAAACCCCAAAAATCAATCTGATCAATATATAAAATTGGAGGTGCACAACTAAAATACCAGACTAAGTTTCCATTAAAGTTTGGTAAAATTCCTTCAAACTTCAAATGGTTTAGGAGGAGTTACAGATACAAGATGTGTACCCCTTTTCACATACATATATATTTGTATGCATGTATTACTAATCCATGTTATGCCATGGGAAACCCCAAAAATCAGTCTGATCAAAATATAAAATAGATGGTGCACAAGCACATGATGAGACTAAGATTCTGTAAAAATTTCATGAAATTCCATAAAGCGGTTTAAGAGCAGTTGCGGATACAAAGGTGGGGACGGACGAACCAACGGACGGACTCCCCATCACTATATACCACCCGCTTAAAAGCGGGGGAGGTATAATGAAATGCTGAACCTCGTAACATTTCTTTGTCATGCAAGTTGATAAACCAGAGGCTCAGTTGGCTGAGCCTGAATAGCTCACCTGTACTGGATGCTCCATTAGGGATAAAAGACATGTTTTTTTCCCACAAATTAGAAAAATTTCAGCAATCTCAGAAAAGGACCTTCAATACATCATTTCTGTAAACTTTGGTTCAATTTGCTATAGCACTTTCAGAGGAGGTGATCACTGACATGTTTTCCCATAGGGTCCAATGTTAAACTACGTCCCGTGCTGGCAACCGTATTTTTTGATGGATCGGAAAAATTTCAGCAATAATAGCTTAGGACCTCATACATCATTCGCGTAAAGTTTGGTTTAACTTGCTATAGCACTTTCAGAAAAGATGATCATTAACATGTTTTTCAATAGGGTCCAATGTTGGACTATGTCCTGCGATGGCAGCCATGTTTTTTGGCGCATTGGGAACATTTCGGCAATCTTAGTAAAGGACCTTCCATACAACATCCCTCTTAAGTCTGGTTCAATTTGCTGTAGTGGTTTCAGAGAAGATGATCTTTTAACATGTTTTTCCATAGGGTCCAATGTTAAACTGTTCTGCGCTGGCGGCCATGTTTTTTCGCGGATGAGAAAAATTTCTGCAAAGTTAGTAAAGGATCTTCCACACCAGATTCCCGTTAGGTCTGGTTCAATTTGCTATGGCAGTTTCAGTAGAGATAATCTTTTAACATGTTTTCCCATAGGGTCCAATGTTAAACTATGTTCTGCCCTGGCGGCCATATTTTCTCGCGGATCAGAAAAATTTCGACAAAGATAGTAAAGGACGTACCATACAACACTCCTATTAAGTCAGGTTCAATTTTGCTTTAGCAGTTTCAGAGGAGATGATCTTTTAACATATTCTCCCATAGGGTCCAATGTTAAAATATGGTCTGCGCTGGCGACCATGTTTTTTGGCGGATCAGAACTTTTTCTGCAAATTTAGTAAAGGACCTTCCATACAACATTCCCTTTAAGTCTGGTTCAATTTGCTATAGTAGTTTCAGAGAAGATGATTTTTTAACATGTTTTCCCATAGGGTCCAATGTTAAATTGTTCTGCGCTGGCGGCCATGTTTTTTGTCGGATCAGAAAAATTTCTGCAAAGTTAGTAAAGGACCTTCACAGCAGATTCCCGTTAAGTCTGGTTCAATTTGCTTTGGCAGTTTCAGAGGAGATAATCTTTTAACATGTTTTCCCATAGGGTCCAATGTTAAACTATGTTCTGCGCTGGCGGCCAT